>UXGD01001126.1:0-39576 GCA_900474315.1 Torymus auratus | reverse complement strand
AGCAATTGACACAGTTTAAAGCTTATTAAAAATAAAATACGTAGAATCACAAAAAATCAAGAGCACATTGCCCTGTGATTTTGAACGTTCTATCATCCAGTAAAAGTTTGAAGTCGAAATATCAAGTGGTTTTTGAGTTCAAACTTTAACTCGATGATAGAACGTTCAAAATCACAGGGCAATGTGCTCTTGATTTTTTGTGATTTTACGTATTTTATTTTTAACAAGCTTTAAACTGTGTCAATTGGTCGGTCGGTAATGGTACGACTATGGTAGTCCCTTAATAGTTCTCTTAAATGTAACTTACTAGGAATTGTTTCATGTGATAATGTTTATCACTAAGAAGTTTTGTTTGTGTATTTTAATTAATTTAACAGATTCATTTGTTATTTTTGACTCAAAGTTAATTTTGTATGCGTTAAGCTTAAAAATCTGTTTTTTCAAATTTTTATTTGCTCTGGCATTTTTTTTTAATTTTTTGATGGATTCGGCTCAATACAGAACTGTGAGATACTCATAATTGAACGAGCATTTGGTCCAAAATTCGTTTGGATCCATCGAAATTTCGCTGAGATAATCGGGTTACTTGATCACATACATATACGTACAGGCTCCTCGCGGGCACACGTATATATATCCTCGGAAAGCATTAAAATGAACTCGTTTACGGTGATAAATAGTTTTTATGTTGTAAATTTATTAATGATATACTATAATAATAAATTTAATTTTGAATATAAAATATCACTGGCAGAAGAACGTTGATTCACAGAATCTCGCCACCGAATGTTTACTACCAGCGGCAGCATTTAGTTGAAAAATCTTTCCCTACTTACAAATCCATGTTTACTCTACACTCGCTCGCGGTTCATTAGATGCCAATACTGACGACGACAAGTGTATAACGCGTACACACTATACTCGCGCCTTACCGACAACAACAATATTATTCATTTTTACATTTCCCTCGCTACCATCGTATACACCGGAAGGCAAACGTTATACATACCAGTGCCGCAAGTACGATTATTGTCGACTGTCGAGTAAATAACGAGTTGCAGACGTTGGAAGTTCGTGGGAGCTCTCCGATTCTCTCTCATCAAATTGCAAAATGTTATTACGCGCGATCGCGCGGCTCTCTCTGAATGTGTACGTTTGCCTTGGAAAAGCCGGGGCACCGGACGAAGGGAGAAGGTATCCATCCGTGAAGAGTTAAAAACTTTTCAAAACCATCGCTGCATGGCGCGTACTTCGTGTATACCTACAGAACTTTCTCTCTCGCTCACGCTGCTTTTATTTATTTATTAACTTTTTTTTCAAATCACGCGCGGAGCTTTCAATTATGTTGATTTTTATTTTATTTCCGGAGCCTTCGCGTTCTGTACAATGTACGTGCACACACACGCGCGTGAGCAACAAGTTCGCAGGGCGCACAAAAGGGAGAGACGGCGCAAAAAAGAGCGACGAGGTGACGTCGTCGGCAGACGGCTTTTGTGCGTGCGTAGTATATATATATATACGAAAGGGGGACCCCGTACGCGAGTGATGGACATGACGCGTCGGAGGACCGAATTCTCCCTCTTTCTCTCGCACTCAGCTTGATAAGAACTCGGGAACGTCTGCGACCTTAAATTAAAAAAAGAGAGCGTTGCATTTGTGTGTGTGTATGTGTAGGCTTGGGAGAGATTAAAATGCGATCAGTCGGACACCGTCGATCGGGGCGCCCCGATGCTTTCTAGGCTGGAAAACGAAGTCGCAGAGGGAGAGAGAATTACCGAAGGCTTTTGTCGCGCCACCAGGCGAGAGAGCTCTGGAGGAATGGTTTCGGGGGATTCTTTCTTCCTTTTTTCTGTAGGTTAGCCGTCGAAGAAATCTATATAAGGGATTGGATGGCAAAAGAAAAGAATTTGGGGTGGGAGGAATTTTTTTTTTCATACGGGACGATTTTATTAAAATTATGGCCATTGACGTTCGTTAATTGTATTTGCAAAGAGGTACGATATATTAGTTATTTAGCAGTAAGTAATAGTGAAAAATATTTTGTGTGATCAATGATGAGTTTATGAGATTATCGTGATGAAATATACAAGTACAGGATTCCAATTATTCTAATAAAAATGCTTATAAATTATTTACATTTTCCGAGTATGATTTACGTGTGATTGAAATTTACGTCGTCTACTGCACGGATATCTATAAATTAGCTTCTGAAATAATGAATAAGGGATTTACATTTTACATCACCTAAATATTTTACTTGGACTCTATTTCCATACTCTGCACGAGTAGGAGAGTAGATTAAATCGAACAACACTGTAACAAAATATCCGAAAATAATTTCTCTACTAACGAGTCTGGAAACAAAAGAACTTCGACGACGACATTCACTCACGTCAATCTGAGAAACACGCGAACGTTAATTAAATCCGTGCATACTTCATATCCACTCTGAAAATAGCCATAAACTCTGTCTCCCTTATCGGGCTTTCGCGATAAATATTCGATAATCGCGTTACAGCCGAACGGAGCGACGCGTTCGCGTTCATTAAATCTTTAACGAATCACCATCCCGCGGATCCATTTAAATCCCGCTGTTCATAATGCATCCTCGCTCTAATGAAAATAAGGGCCCGAGCGTATAATATAACGAAATTAAATCGACGCTGAGAATCGCGCGTGCCTGCCTTGTGTCCCACGGGACGAAAGAGATAGAGAGTTTTGGCTGTCCGAAAACAAGTTGCCCCGGAATTACGTATTTACGAGGACACAGAGAACGCACGGGCGAGACACCCGAAATGTCATTTAGTGCCAAATCCCGAGTAGCGCTGGGGGTGGACGATTCGTTTCGCACGGTCGATCGAGTAGCAGAGGGAGATAAAAAAAGGCCAAAGTAAAATGTTTCCCTTATACATCCTGGAGGACGGATATATGCCCATCCGTGCTGTCGGCCGTAATAAAGGGCTTCGGAACCCGATAAATCATTTTTTTTCGTCCGATTTCGTCTTCCATCCAGAAAGAGAGTGAAATTGTATTCAATTTAGGGACACATCTTCGTTCTTTGCTTTAGAGATAAAGAAAAGAAAAAAGTTTGTTGTACATCAATGAAATTGTTTTTTCTTTATTCGTTGGGGGTACACCAGCTTTCTCTCTCTCTTTCCCTCTGTTTCTATAAAAGTGATAAATGACGGTACGCCTGGAAGTGAAGTTCGAAAACGCGATTTTTGTGTTTTCGGATAACGTGCGCACCATCGAAATTCGGAAAATACTTAAAAAACATCAATCAAACGCGTCGCCGCGTAAAAGTTTGTTTTGGCTGCGCGTATATACGCGGGGGTGAGTGAGTGAATGAAATTTTTCGTAAATACCAAAAAGCGCGGCGATACGTGTATGTACATCGTTGGCAGAAATTTCGGGGGTCCCGGGAAAATGAACTGTGCAGAGGCAAATTAAAATACGCGTTACGCTAGATGGAGAGGGTAAATTAATCGAACTATTTTGAAATTTTCAAAGCTTTGATTTCAACATTTCAGTTGAAATTCGGTGTTCGAAAAACAATTTCGTCCTTTGGTAGAGGTAAATGGAAATTTGAAATTAATACCGGGCATGATTGACTCTGTAAATGACAGCGACAAAATTTTATGAAATAAAAGAGAAAAAAAATTTCTATTTCTAAAAGAATTTTTCATTTCGTTACATTTCAATAAAAAGTCTATATCAGTCTTTACAGTATGATCGCTTCACGATATAGCAAGATTAATCTTGATATTGTATTGTCTTGCCTCAACCTTCAAGATAATAATCGATACAATAGTTCTATACAGTTTTCGATACAATATCAAGATTGTGGCGGCAAGAATATCAAGAATCTTGCCTTGTCTTATAAACTGCTAGTTGCTGATGACCGTCTACTGACGTGATGTGTGCCGAGTTCCTATATTGCCTTGGGCCAGCTTACTTAGGTACGTGAGGTAACAGGAAGGGGGTGCGTCGCCTAGCGGCAGCGCGCTAACTAGGCTCTGGCCGGCAGCACATATATGGTGGGAAAAATCAAATTTGAAATTTGGCATTTATTTATACTTGTGCCGAAGTTTAATTGTTTGTATATTAAACCTAATGTATTTATATATAAAATTACATTTAGTTACATGATTCTCAAAATTCAGTAAATTTATAACCTAAAAGTTTCTTAAATTGAAGGGTAGAGACCTTGAAAATGATCAAAAATAGTATATTACACACCTAGGCCAGTAATATAAGAAATGTCTCAGATCACATGTAATTGTCGGCCGAGGCGAAACCGAGGTTGACAAACATGTGATCTGATTGCTTTCTTTTTTACTGGCCATGGTCTGTATACTATATTTCTGCTCGACGGTGCCGGAAAGCGGCAATTTCGTTTCGCCCAGCGGCCGGGAAGTTGGCGCTTTCCGGCCGGAGGGAAGAAAATCAATTTTTTTAATTAGAAAAATAATCTAGAACTCTTTAACTTTAAGAAAAAACCATGTCCATAGATAAATTTGATAATATAATATTTTCTGTCATATTTTTTGTAAATTGTATTTAATAATTTTTTTGTTCATTTTACACCATTTTTTGCATAATGTTTGAATTCAAATTCAAAGACACTTTATCGCTAATTTTTGGAATCGTTTTATATTTTTACGAGTAATACTCTACAAAGTGTACCACTTGCTACAACCAACCCAATAAATTCAAAAGGTAAGAAACATAACCAAACCTTGTCTTAAATTCTGTTTTAAATTATGTTTATCTTTAAATGCATTTTTTCTAATAACTTAATTTTATGATATTCAAAATGTTTCCGAGCGACTGAATTTTTTATGCACCTTTCTGCATTTTGTTTTTACTTATTCTGGAACTAATTTAGTAAACATCTATGAAAAGGTATTTTTGATTTGATTTTTAGTTTTTTAGTTGCTTAAAAGTTATTAAAATTTAATAAATCTTTATTGTTTTCATTTTAAAAACACTCAATCTAACCGTATAAAAAAAATATTAATTTAAAAGTAATTATCTCTTGGTAGATTTTAAATATTTGATGCTAAAAATATGAACTTGTAATCCCAGTTAGTAGCGGTTTTAAATAGTCAACTATTGTACTATTGTATCTTAGTTTTTTACTTCAGCGTGCCTTCTTTATCTACGTGAACCTCACCTCCCTCTTCATTTGGGTTTGACTTTTTTAAACAATCGACTCGTTTATTGTCACACGTCTACATAACTCAATATAATCAAGAATTTAAAGACAAGACAATAATACTTTTCATAGTGACTGACAAGACCAAGATAAGAGATAAATTTACAAAAGTGAGACAATAATTAGAGAAATATTGTATTGTCTTGCTCTCGTACAGCTCTACTTTTGAAATCAGAGATTCTACCATACTGACTTTGTTCACAGACGTCTTCTACAAACTGCCTCAATAATACTCCTTCCAAAAACTGCAACATTCAAGTTCAAAATTCTGTCGATGACGATCCACTCCGTTCCGGTTCCTGCAGGCCGCGTAATCACGCGATAGCGCGGCTAACCGACGCGGGGCCAATCTAAGCCCCGCGGCGAGCAGAATGTGCGCGCGCGCGCCTCAGCTCCAACTGGGTCAGCGGGAATCAAACGGTCGTTGTCGCACGCGGCGCGGCTGCTCTTTCTCTCTCCCTCTCTCGGAATAATCCTGCGCGACGCGGATGGAATTAACGTTGTTGCAAAGAGTCGTCAGTGCACGGTGGAATCCTGATCGTGCGTCGGCGGTATGTAATAACGCTGAGAGGGAGTATATTCGAAGTTTGGATTGTTTTGCAAGGGTATCAATGTAAATGAAATTTGGGCTAGAAGGTGATTAATAGAGTAGTAGATTACCTATTGTTTACCGAGTCTCTGCATTTTTCGTACCCAGTAAACGGACAAATATCTATTCTCTATAAAACCTATTTCAAGCTACACAATATTTTTTTATTTCACATACGCCACTTTGTACGAACTATAACTTACGGTCTGTAGAAAGGTAACAAAGTAACAGCTCTGAAACTCACCTGCAACAGAAAGAAGAAAATTCACAGTCAATACAACATCATTCAATGATATCTTAGATCTATACACTAATTACACCATTCCCCCGCCCATCATCTTCACCGCCGCCATTCCCATAATCTTCACCGTCTCTCTTCCACCCAATCCATCCCATAAATACACCGGCGATCGTACCACACTATATATACGCACACTGCGCTCCCTCGCAACTATATCCAATAGCTTTTAACGGCTCCACCTTCGACATTACATCGCCAGCCATCCACCTCCACACACACATACACACACGCATGCCGGTGCGTGTGCGCTCGCGCAAAAAGCCCCGGGAGTTCGGCCACGGGCAATTGAGCGAACGACGCCATTGCGCTCGCGAGGGTGGTAGGCGGCCGGAATTTATAACGTTATTACCGCAATCTATGCGTCTATCTCCCTCTCTCCCTCTCTTCCTAAGGGCACAGAGAAAAAAGGTACCGTACACTACGCCTCCCGCATTATTTCACGCTAGATTAATTTTACCATTCGCGTACGTATATACGTGGAATATATCCTTCGTATATATATGTATGTATGTATGGACACCGAACATGGAGAGTAAAAAGGGGCAGTGTATGTGCCTGATCGATAGAGAGAAAGCGCCGGCGACGGAAATAAGTGGACGGGCGGGGGGGAGGGCAGTTCCGCGAAGAGAGCTGCGAAAAAATATTAACTCGCGCGCATTTGCGGGCTGTGCGCGAGCGTGCTGTATCGTTTCGACGGATCGTCAAAGCAGTATATAGCAGTGCAGTGCTGCACAAAGGGAAAGAGAGAGAGAAAAACAGGCCGCGCGCGCGGCGATAAGCTCGCGTGATGAAAGCTCTCGCTCTCTCTTTTCTCTCGATAAACAAAGCTTGTGCCCCCCGTCGCGCGCGCTCTGTTTTTCCAACGGAAGTAAAAAGCTCGGCGCACGCCCGTGAGTATTTGTTTTTTGAAACATTTACGCGCGTGCGCCTGCTAAATGCGCGCAAGAAATCCCCTCCGATCGCAGGGAGTATAGCGCGCGCCCGCACTTTGACACTTTATACACTGTGTGCGTATGTTTGTGTATCGTGAGCGTGTGCATTTTAAAGCCAGCATAGACGCGGACAAAGCTGCGCCATTAGCCGAGCGTTCTTTTTTTTTTAAATACGCGCGTGCGTCTGTGAAATTACGCGTAGGCACGTAGCGAGCGCGAAAAAAATGAATGGGAGTCAATTACTCGGTGGGGTATATAGGGATATGTGTGTCCTCAGAAATAATGCTGTCGCTGCTGCTGCTGATTGCAGTGATCCCGAGGTTTGGAGGTCTGACGCAAGGGTATAAAATAAAAGTCGGGGGGCGAGTGTTTTTTTCGATCGGTTGAAAGAGCGGTTTAGCGAGGTGAAAGGTTTTGTCTGTTATGAAAAGTGTTTTTTTCGATTTCTGAATGTATGCATAGTTGCTGTATAATCTGTGGGGAGGGGGGAGGGGGTGAGAGCCGACAGCTTGCTTTTACTTTTAAGCGAACTAAGCTTTCAGCCTTCATTATTGTAAAACTTTGCAAATAGCAGGTATACAAAGCGCAGACAGGGTAAGTCAACAACGGTTAGCTTCAATATTAATAATAGTAAAAAACAACAGTTGACGTATATTACTTTTAAGTGTTCAATAACCAATTGCAATAACAAAAGTTAAAAATACATGAAGCAAATTATCGATTCGTCGAAAAGGTAAACATTTTTTTTCAATAACAGTTAAAAGCCGATATCCGGACTTGGCGCGTAAAATGAATATTCTTCGCGGCGCAATAAAAACAATTTAATTCAATTTCCCGGCGAACTTTATACATATTTATTTTATATATATAAAAACAAGCAACAGCAGTAGCACGAATGTACCTCGTTCCTAACACGCTATTCTTACCTCTAAAAAAAACTGCCAAATCAGCGACGTCTACGAACCTCGGCATCATTCCTTTCAATTACCTCCTCCACCCCCCGTAATTAAAAGAAAGATCGACGAGCCTTCGACTCGTTCCCCCTTCTCCGTCTCCGTTTAGCCAAACTATCAGCGCGCGTTCCGCCAAGTATTTCGTTACAGCGAATTCCCGTCTTACACGTATATAGCAACAGCAGTAGCGCGTCATCGCGCAACAGCAGCAGCAGAGAGGAGATATACATTAGTCAGCGGCCGCGTGGCGGCTTTGAAGTGGACTAATGGTCGGCGATTACTCTGGATTTGTTGGGGGCCAAGCTCTCGCACGATCTTACGAGCGGTAAATTAGGCGCGAACGCGCGTACCCGGATAAGACGCACATGTGTATGTGTGCGTACGAGTTATCGATCTTGTCGATTATGGAGTCGAAAGGGGAGGGGATGCGTGGGTGTGTGTGGAAAGAAGATGTGTCTGGAGATAAAGGGTTCGAGGGGGAGAGGAGATTTGGACCGTTGTTGGGGTGTTGCGGAGGCTAATTTTTTGTGTGTGCCGAAAAGGGAGGCCGAAGGTCGATGATATTGTTAGGGTAAGAGTGAATGGTCACTCTGATGAATGAGTTTTTTTTTGTTAGAGTGTGAGGCGGATATATTGGTTTTATTGTGGCTGGTCGTTTTCTTTTGTAATTCGAAACTTTATGTGATTGGAAATCTTATGTTTTACGCTCATGAAATTGTTTTTAGGGAGATAATAAAAAAATAAAAACATATTTCCTGGTAATATTATAAAACTTATATCTATTTTATTAATCATAATTGTATAGATAAAATATGTAAATTGTACTCTCTAAAAATGAATAAACGAAAAGTCGCTCTCTGATGCAAACAAGTGAATAATTCACTAATTTTAGTGAATAAGTATTCGCTTGCTTACTGAAACAGTAGTGGAGAAAACTTTTAACTACACGGAAAACACTTTCGGTGACTGGTTCTCCGTTAACGGACATTCACTTATCGAAATAAAGGAAAACTATTCACCGGTGGTTTCGGCGATTGAGCCTTCGAGTTTCGGCGACTCAGTCGCCGACAGAATGTGAACATTTCATATTCCCATGACAACATAACCTCAAAATGATGTTATCTTTTCGAAAATCGGAGACTCAGTCGACGAAAGTAGCGGACACTGGCGCTACGGTCATGCGGTGAACCATTCAACGAAAGTGTTTTCCGTGTATGGGTAATAAGTCAACATTTCACTAAAGAATTAGTCGATTTTCACTTATTCATTTTTAGAGAGCAAGTTCTATTTTGAACAAAACATTTGCCATTAACAACAGATTCAATCAATTGTATTGTTTGAACGAAGGAAAGACAGACAGTCAACTATACGATTTTCAAACTTCCAATATTTCTAAGACGATCAGTAGAAAAAGCCTAATACGGCAAGACATCTACTCACTGATATTGATAAATTCTATTTATTACGTCACTAAAAATCTATTTGAAAAATCTGTCGAATCCAATAAACAAAAGAATGAAACATTAAAAAAGCATTTTAACCCTTTATTTTCCCAACTTCCCACACCTAAAATTAATCAATCACAAGCAAGCAACTCACCATCTACGACTCATCACCGCGTCCTCTCTCCATCCTTCTACTCCTGCATCCACCCTAAACGCCCGAGGAAATCAAAGGATTAACGATCGCTCGCTCGTAGCGAGAAATTCCCTTTCCACTGGCTTCTCTCTCTCTCTCACTCTCTCACTCTGACACTCGTTAGTTACCACTCGGCCAGGCCTCGATAAGAGCCCTAGGAAAAGGTCGCCCGTGCTCGCGCGCCCGCTATCTTCGAGCAATAAACTCGGACGCGAGAGGTGAGATCTGCCGATTGTCTCTGTCTCTCCTCTCTCTTCCTCGCTCTCACCCTCGTATGTGGGAAGAGAGTGAGCGAGAAGGGAGAGAACGGAGAGAGAGAGATTGTTTGCGCAGCGGCGCCGGTGAAATCGGTCGGCCGCTAGCGGAGCGGAAGAAAATAGTGGCCGCTGGTGGCGTTGGGTTATTACTGGCCGTGAGAGAGAGGAAGAGAGACTGGCTCTGCAGAAAGCTGGAAACTCGAGGACGGCTGGTTTTCTTTATTGTTTTGAAGCTGCGACTTTTTTGCGAGCCGCGAGGTGGAAAGTGGTAATTTTCGAAATGGAATTAACGATGTGTGGTTGATATAGCACGATATTGGATTTCGGGTATATTTTAGTAAGATCGAGTTATCGGATATTTTGCTACCAACGGTACCTGGTCTAATTTACATCGACATGTCGTACACTGAGAAAAAATATGGTTATAATTTTACGATTTGTATATTGTAATATTATCACAACCTTGTTTTAAAGTAAAAGTTACTATATTATAATTGCATTTACAACAATTGTGGTTGACACTATAGTGACTTTACTAAAAAAACATAGGGATCTATAACTCTATTTCGACAACTAAACGGCATACCTAGTGATAACATCTATGTACATTTTTCTCAGTGTAATGACATGTTCATATTGTGTCTATATATCACCTGAAATTTTACGTTATAAAAAAAGACATAAATGAGGTATGTGACATACGATATATTGTAAAATAATTTTGAATTGTAATGAAAATATTATCAATATATTATAGGAAGTTATATTGTTTGGAAGAACTCAATACTACGGTTCGAATGTTCGTATAGAATTTTGTTTTATTCAAATGTATTATATGTAGTTATTTGCAAAATAAAAATTATAGACGAATTTATTTTAAAAAATATTTTATGATATTGGTTTTCAACTCGCATTTCTTTTGTTTACTACAACCATTGTTCTACTGGTTTTCAATAGCACAAATTAATTTTCAACTTTTGATTCAACTAATAAAAATTCGCCATATTTTAAAATTCCACGAAAGAAACAAAATTACATTTTTATATACGCCCAGTTGAAATGAATTCTCTAGAAACGGATAAAAAATAAAACATACAGCAATCATAGTAGCTATTGAAAAACTTTTTCCATATTCGATATTTTGCTCGATTGATAAATCATATCAGAATTATGAAATTTTTTTATAACTATAGTAAGCTTGTGCACAATTCGTTTCATTTCCGAACTAACAAGCAGTGTGCAAGTATATACATCAACTTTTCGCCAACCTATGCAAAAAATAAAACCCTCGAGAAACCGAACCACAATCTTCGACCAATAACCACACCGGCACCTGGCGCCTCCGACCGACCAAACCTTTGCTCGGCATCCGTAATAAACCGCGCGTCTCGCCGCCACAGACATCAGCGAATCTGTCTACTAGCCTTCCTCTCTCTGCCTGTCAGACGGACTAATTTGATCCGGCGATCGACTTTTAATTAAAGGATATCATTGAGGTTTAGACAGACAGAGCTCTCCTCTGTCTCTCTCTCTCGCTCAGCTTTGAACTACTAGCAGCAGCGGCGGTACTACAATAGCGTCAAGTGGTAATTACCAACGCGCGAGGCGCGCTTAGATAGCCGCTCTGTTTGCCTAGAGGGGGAATTAACGGCTTAATAAGTGGTCCCGGCAAGTTCCTTCAAGAACCGATCCACTGATTCTTCGAGGGTGGGAGGAGGAGGAGGAGATAACCGCGCCAGCTACTGTTATTTGCATCTGTAATTCAGTTAGCAGTCAGCCACGAGAGCCGCTCTGTCGCGAATCCCCGGATGCAAAGTGCCGGGAGGAAGTTGTTGCCACAGTCCGCTCGCGGTGTTGAATTCGTATAGTAGAGGGGGGAGGGGAGAAGGGAGATGTCTCGAGGGACGGGGGTGGGAAGGCCGAGAAGTGATTTATTTCTGGTGTTTTATACTTATCGGCTTGATAGGTGACAGAGAAAGAGAGAGAGGTTTTTGATGTCGAGCTGATTTTGTTGAGAATTCAGGTGTGGGCGTGCGGAAAGTTTTGCAAGAGTGGGGAATAGCTTAAGTGAATTCTTGAACTATGAAAGTATAGGGACAGAGTTTGAAGATGATTGTGTTTTTATTTTAATCATGGTTGTGTGCTATTGAACGCAGTAGTAAATGGATTTGAAACGCAAATATTGTTTAATCTCTCTTTGAAATGTTTGGTACAAAACTGAGGGAGCACAATGTATTTTTTTTTAATAGTATATTATGCTCCCAAGGATTAAAGTAGCTTGCTTCCGAGTGCAATGTGCAACATGTGTTACGTCACATGACCTTTTTCTTTTTTTTTGTAAATATACATAACTTTCCGTTTGCATTTCAATGTTTATTTCAAACTGAATATTTTCAATATGAATCACTCTCTGTAATTACAGTGAAGCAAATATATCTGCATGCACGATCAAGCCCGGCTTTTATCCCACAATTAATAAACTGAAATATTCTAGAATGATTCGTCAATATTGTTATTTATCAATATCCATTCTATAAACGTTAATTTTTTGCAAAAAGCTCGTATCACAAGCTCAATTTTTATACAAAAATTAAGCAAACAAAACAATAAATAAATTCGTGTAATTCATACTATATTTTTACCGATACACCAGAAATTGAATACCCATCATTTATTACACGATAAAAGCATTACATTTGGTTAAAAAAATCCTTCCAATTTCCAGCGAAACAAATGAAAACTCAATCAATAATGAAATTTTCCAACGAAAAACCCTCCAACGTAAATATAAATTTAAACCTCGTAATCTACATTACAAAACAACCAATTCGACCTCACATCACCTTTAGTCTCATAATAAGCAGGTCATTAAACCAATTCCTCGTCGACTTTTCTCTGTCAGGGTCGTCGTAGTCGTCGTCGTCGTCGTCTTATGCTCGGAATTCAAAACAAAGCCAGTAGCACGCGCTCTAGAACTCGCCCGTTATATAGACAGCCACTCACGCGTTCTGTACACACGCAATGGGCGCAAGTTTATTTCTGCAACTGGCAGCATCGATCGCTCGCATTGATATCAGGGCCGCGAAAGCAATCTCTCTGTCTCTCTCTCGCACCCGCTGCGAATAGACTTTGCGCGAGCGACCTACTCCACTGCGCCTTCTGATTGACTTCTGTACTTCTCATAGTCAACCCCTTTTCTTCTTCCCTCATCTTCGCCCCCTTTCACTCGAAAGCATATTACACACGCGTGTGGTCCTGGGATGATTTAGCACACAGCCACACGCGTTCCATCCAAATCAACGCGTACGTAGGGTCATATCGTCTGGCCGATCGGCCAGCTGCCACGCGCGTAAGTCATCTCTTCCCTCTAAATCCGGCCGCGGATCAAACCTGCTTATTTTAGCGCCTATACTCCCGAAATGTATGTAGAAAAAAGCACCTTCTCCTCGCTTCGATTCAATCTCCCTCTCTTACACATATAATACGGCGATCGACCGAGAAGCCATCATTCTCTCCGGCCGCGCGGGCGGGCACAAGAAAAATGCGCCGGCTTGAGCACGGAGCGATAGCATTGTGGCGGCGCGACCGCGAAATATTACCCGTGTTATACCTGCTGCACGTATGTGAGAGGGGAAAGACAGTTGATCCGCATGCGGTGCGACGCGGCCACGGTAATCGCGCCGGATGCGCCGTACATCTCTCGCGTAATATTTACGAGCGCGGGCCGCCGCCGTCACCACCCGAGTTCTCCCTCTCTCTTCCTCACGTGTCGTCGTCGTCGTCGTCGACGCAGCGACGGATAAATCTCGAGTCATTTTTCCCGCTGAATTGTAAGGAATGACGCGTTGTAAAAAGCTCGCTGAATGGACGGTTTTATTTACGACGCCTGTGCCAGCGCCCTCTCGATGTGCTCTGCCTCTCTGCCTGTATATATATATATGCTATTTGTACATATAGCGGTTTTTAGCATTGTGCGACGGTAAGCCTTTCTTTTCCTTCTCCTTCTTCTTCCTTCTCTCGAGCGCTGTAGTTCAATTTGTTGCTGCTCGTGGGGACGGCGCGGCGGAGGAGGGAATCGATTTGGCTCGCCGTCGCTCGCGAGCGCGGGATTTGTCGCGTCGGCGTATAATGCCCGACACACGCGCGCGCGGGAGTTATTAAATCCGGCGGAAAGAGCCACCTCCTCCTCCGGCCTCCGACCGCGTAATCCCGGAAGCAGACATTTTTCGGACGGCCTGTGTATAGATACACACAAGAATAAAATGTCGCTTTCTTGAGGAAGATGCGGCACGTATCAATTCCGTATAAGCCGATCAGCGGATCCACACACATACACACACATTTACAGAGAAATCGATGTGTTGTAGCTATAATATACTTTTTATTTGCCGTGTTTCTCTCTGTCTACTTTAGCTGTTTGGGCCAATCACTTTTCATCGATTTAGCCGATGGGAAGAAGACATAATTCTCTCTCTCTCTCAAACTCCCTCCGTCGACGACAATACGCTTAGGCCGTCAATATATCTGGAGCCGTGGCAGGGGGAGATAAAGAGGTTAACGTCCATCTCACTCGTCAAAGTATAAATTGTGGATTCTTTCGCGACTGCGCTACATGTACCACACTATTCCGACCTTTCCCCATCCATCCATCCATCCGCGCCGCTCGATTCTCGCCTTTGTTCGGCGCACACGAGACGCGCGCATCCTGCTATAAATAATGAGCCGCCGACGGCCGAATCTGATACTACCGATTGGTAGGCGGACCGTGAAATTATAATTGTCAGCCTCGGCTCGCGAGGAATCGATAATGAACCCATATACGTTCTCCTATACATATGTATATAGGTGTACGTACACATAAGACGCCCTTATACCCCGATGAGATGGCAGTCTGCCATTCGCGTGCGACGGATCATCGTCGAGTGACCGCGGCAATTAACGGTGTCAGAGAAGCATAACGCTCGCCTCATGCCGATTACTCTTTTGGCCCGCGCGCGCGGCCGATATTTCGCCCTTTTGATATAGGCGCAGAAGAGTCTGCGCTTGCTTGCTTGCGCAATTTGGCGAGCTCGTCGCTAGCTCTTCTCTCTCTCTCGACCTTGATGAATGACGAAGTGTGTGTAGAGAGAGAATTTTGCGTTTGCAAAAATACGGCGCGGATGGTTTTGTAATTGGGATGATGGATGCACGCTTTGACATTGCGCGCCCGTCGACATAGTTTTCCGCGGATATTCTGTCCCGCCCGTAATAAATGAGGTTGGGAGTATGTGTGCACATGTGTGTGAACGAAGTGAGGAAAGATGTGGATAATGCGCGCGGAATATATGTGGCTCTCGTGTCTTTTATGCGTAGATGGATTTTTTCATTGAAAATGTCGTTTATTTTTTATGCATTGGGTAAAGGAAACTTTCGTTATTATTGAATACCTGTAAATTCATTGTTAGAAAAACTGGGAGCGAAAAAATATTGGCTACACTTGTCGAAAAATCGTATAAGAATTTATCTCTCGGAAAATGGATATTTTCGTCGATTTCCGTTACATTTACATAGAAAAATTGTCAATATATACACGTTTTCATTGAAATCCAAGTATATTTCAGAGTTGAACTAGTACAGCACAAGTATTTTGAATTCGAGATTATTAATACCAGAGAACCGTTGCCAATTCGCTGTCATTTAACTTTATTCCAAATATCAATATTCAACGCAACCCTAAACTCCACGATATAATCCACACGCTGAAATCCACTTTCCACGCGTTCTACTTCAATAACCACCTTAACCCCGCATTACTCCCTATTACGCGTACCCAATAATCGGCCCCGAAGCTATACGCCCCTCCCTACGAAAAAAAACGAAGAAGAACCTCGGCCACACACATACTGTGCGCGTACTATACACCCCGGATAATCGGGCGCGCGTATTTGCATTATTCATTGTGCTCTCTTTCCCCGCTAGCAGTAGCAGCGACGTCGTCGTCGACGTCCCCTTATTGGCGGAAGAATCCGAGAGGGGTTGTGCTCTCTAGAGTAGCGGCATTGTGGCGCGGAGGGAGTGTACACCCTATTATACGGGGCGCGTGCTCAAAGTACCGCGGCTGATTAAAATCGTAATGCAATACGCATGTTGCGCGAGGTACAAAGGGACGAGAGATACCGAAATCCGCTCTCTAAGACGACGTCGCGGGGAGAGCCTCTATATCCGATATATAACAAATCAGGGTGGGTGAGAGAGAGAGGCAAACGAGTTTAAAGAGCCAACTGCGTTTATTCATACACACTCGCGAGTCTCTTTCCCTTCCTTCCCTTTTTTTTTTATAAAAAAAGAGGGATGAAGAGGAACGACGACTACGACGACGAAGGGAGGAAAAATCGATAGTATCTCCCGCGTTCGACAATTTAATGCAATTTATTAGCCGAGCAGCGTTGCAGCAGCAGTGGAGGTATAAGACCGTGGCGGCGGCGGCGGCGCGGGAAATAAATAGCACCGTAGGCGCGAGAGAGAGCGGCTCGATCATCGGCGATAAATCAAGAGGGACACGCAAAGCTCGCGCTCTCTTGCCTTCCGTTTTCAGCAGCGGGACAAACTTATTCCTAGAGAGAGAGAGAGGAAGGCCGCGCGCACGGCAGTTTCTCTCCCGGTTTATCGATCCGGCGCACCTTCGCCGCGGCATCCGAGGCTCGCAAGAGCGAGAGGCAGAGAGAGGACGACGGGAGGGAAATTCATTCTGGCGCCTTAAATCAGTCGAAAAATGCCGGAGAGGGAGAGATAGGGAGGAGGCTGCGCATGGAAAAACCGGAGGCTGAGGGGACTTGATTAGCTGCGCGCGGGAGGGAAAGAGCTAGGGTGAGTGAAGTATTAGGATGGCGAGTAGGTTTTCTTTTTTTGGCGGTGTAAGGGATGGCATGGCTTCTTCTTTTTTTTTTAATTTGGTTTGAGCACTGTATTAAGAGGTTTATAAAAGTAATTGAGTTTTAAATGATTTTAGACACTTTGAACGTCGTGGCTGTTAAAGTATTATGTACTTATAAATATGGTGTCGCTAAGAAGGAATATTCTATTTCATGTGCAAATTGTCAGAAACTTATCCAGACTAACAAGAAAGTATTCTTGATGGATAAAGTCAACGGTATTTTAAGATAATAATTCACTTTGTCAAATATATTGTTTAATTCTATGCGACAGCAAAAGTGCCAAGTCACGAGGTTATGCTTTTTCATTCAAAAAATATAATTTTTATTCTCTTCACTACTTTTTATATACCTTTTTAAACATTTTACTGATTCGTACTCAAAAACGAACCCCAAAACATCGAATAAAAGCCAAACCTTCAAAAGCCCTCTAACAGACATACAAAATTTTCCCTCCGTACTCCCGAACGATTTCATCGAGCTCCGCAACACTCACGCGTCCATCCGCGTAACAGCAACAGCAGTAGGACCGAAGCCCAAACCAGCGGCCGGGAAATCGACCCCCGTCACCGTATTTTTCCTCTCCACCCCCGCACCGTCACCACCACCATCCACCCGCAGTACGATGATGAATTCGCGATTGTTCGCGCGTTATTATCAATTAGCGCGCTGCTGCTGCTCTCCCTGCCCTCCACGAGAGGGAGAGACAGAAAAGCCGGCTGCCGGCCGGCAATTCGTCATTCATGGCTCGATACGCACACATACTCACACATACACACACGCCTGCGTATCTATAGGTACGCGTATATACGCGCGCCGGCGTCACGGTAATTAATACCGATCTTCAGCGCGCGGCGGCCGTTATTAACTGTGGAGGCCTCGACGACGACGACGACGCCGCCGCCGGGAGGACCTAACCTCACTCCCTCCCTCTCTGCTCGCTTTAACCAAGTCCGAGCGGGCGCGATAACAATTCGGATACCGCGCGTACTCTCTCGCTCTCTCACTCTCTCTCGATGACAGTGACACATTGCAGCGCCACGGCTGGCGCTGGAGAATCCGGTCGAGCCCTGCATACACCTACGTCTGTATATATATAGGGAGTATGAGTGTGTGACGGTATGTGTGCGTGCAGGCCGGCAGGCAGGCACATCGGGTCATAACTCGCTAATTACCATCGTCCGTCCTCTTCCCGTTCTTCCTAATGCTTCCGTAATGTGTCGCTGGTGATGCAGGGCGGATGAAGTGGTCGGAAGGTGGTGTGCGTGCATGTGTGTGGAAAGAATAAGCTTTGGATAGGGAGTGACTGGTTTACGATAATTAAAAGGATTCTAGGTATATCTTTGAATGATGGTAACTACTGTCAAATAGCGTCAGAACGGTTCGTTTGTCGGCAATATATCATTCAGAGTTGCTGAATTCATCATAGAAGAAATTATACAATCTAAGATAATTTTATTCTTCGTTAACTAACCACATTTTCACATTGTGTACTGAGTACCCTACATATACATTCGGCAATACCAACTAAAATCTAAACAATGCCTGCGAGTCCCTAAAACCACCACCTTTCACAATATCCCAACCTTAATTTCTTACAATTCCACCATTGTTCCACTGCTACCACCACCACCACCACCGCAGCCCCAGCAATCTCAATCCACCACCCGGCACTACCTTAACCAGGCTAATTCGCCATCCGAGCGCAGCAGTACCGTTGCTAGCGCTGCAGCTTCCCCGAGACGCGTCAGGTGAGGCCGGTAATTAACGCGGCTGCAGCAGGTCCTTCCTCCACCCACCCCCCGTCTTCCTCCTACCCGCGACACCGGCGTATCCGTCTTGCTCCGTCTTCCGGCACACCGTAATTCGTGCATGCGGTTCGCAAGACGTAGAGCTCTCGGCGCTCTGAGCAGCCGCAATGCAGTGGCTGCACCGTTGCGTCGGCTCGCTCCAAGGCGCGAGTGAGTGAGAGAGATAGAAGGATAGAGAGAGACGAAGCCGGAGGATATCGCCCTACCCCCGGATGTGTGCGCCCGAGCGCCGGTGTGTGTCTCCTTAAGACGGTCGTCGTCCTCCTCCTCCTCGGCGTCGTAGAGGTGAACGAGCGAGCTGGGAGAGTGTGTGGGTAGGATAGGGTTATGCGGTCGCGGGTGATGGTGGTGGTGGTGGTGGCGGGAAGGAATTTCGAATTGGAGGTCATACCGGTGATTGGTGATGCGAGAGGATTGATGGTCTTGCTAAAATAGGTCTGTCGTGGATGCGTAAGATTTAAGCTGTGGATTAGGAATTAGTGACTGGCAGATAATTCCATTTTTACTGTTGTACCGAATTTGAAGAAAATTTTTATATTACATCCCCTAAACTTTCAGATTGTAAGGAGCGCCAGGATTAGTTGAATGGTTCTAGCATTTCGCAACGTCACTTTTGTATTATTGGAGTAGAAGATACCAACAATCTAACTTTTTCTAAAAACATGTAAGTACACAGTTTGGCAAGGGACATTGCTTTATTGACATCCCAAGAAAAATACAAGATTTGGAGACTGTGCCGATGGAGTTACCTTTCAAGTTCATCCCTTAGAGGATGTACAATATACGCAGTATCCCAACAACCTCTTTATCGTCAAATTGTTAACATTGTCTAAATCCGTAAAAGTGCCCATTGGGTGAGCCCCTTTTGAATCTATTACCACATCCGAACCCCCATGTTACACTGAAACATTCGAGATCCTACCTACCGATACCCATCCTACCATCATCCCACCAACAGACTCTCCGAAACTTCCCCCTCGTGCGATTCACCTTTGTTCCTCGCAACTGTACGTATAATAACCCCGCACCCCCAACGTGCAGTCATAACTCCGACCAAGGAATTCTTAAGCTTCGAAGTTCAGTTTCCTCGACGTCGCACGGTCATTCGACTGTTACACGCCTGTTATACGCGAAACTAATCCAGCGGGGAAGGATGGGGTTGCTTGGTTGCCCTAACCCCCCGTATACACCCGGCCGCTTGGCAAATACGCAATGCGGATATCGGGATACCTTACGATTATGGTTATTCGTGCGCCAGAGTGTGTGTGGATATGTACGTACACTCCACACCTAGCCAGCAAGCGCTAAAGAATCCCACCGGGGCGCCCGAGTATGTAGAGCCCAGGCTTTCGCCGAAATTCCGAGAAATTTCTTTCGCAGCCGAATGCCTTCTACGTTCCTTTTGCCGACGGTTCCTTCTCTGCTGATATAAGGGAGGAGAGAGAGAGAGAGAGTGAGGGTCGATATGGCCGGGGCGCTTTTCTTTCCTTCCTTCTCGCTTGCTCTCTCACGCTCTTTATCTCGCCTAGCCCGACTTGTCTCCCTGTCCGGGTGATTTACGGACTAATTGGAAAGCTCCGTGTTCGCCGGACAAAGGACTTTAGCGCTGCACCGTATACCGTTACCGTCTTTCTCTCTTTCCCTCTCTCGCTCCGCTAAAGAGCTTGCGCCGCGCGCGAGCACTCTGACGGAGGGGGGAAAAAACAATTTCTCCGTTTTTTTCCGTTTTTCGGATAAACGACGAGAGAGAGAGAGAGAGAGAGCAAGGTCTAGCGCGCAAACGTCCTTTGCTGAAAAAACTTATTGCAACCTGGTGAAAGCGTCATTCTCCTCCTCCTTCTCGTCGTCGTCGTCGTCGTCTTCGACCCCAAAGCTTGGTAAAAAGGAAGGGGGGGAAATGTCAAAAGCGCGCTTCGCTCGTCTTTTATTTTTGGGTAAATTTGCTCGGGGAACGGGACATGAAAAAAAAGGATCTTTTCGAGAGTCATCGTCTACGCGTGTATACGCGCTCATGTCTTTTTCTACCTTTCTCTCCCTCTGAGCAAAGAGAGTGACTCAAGGGGCTTCAATTTGGATCGCCGGGTCCTTTTTTTATACGGGGCGGTCGCGTAACTGATAATTTGCAGCGCGGTAGCGCGCACTTGTAATTAATCCAAGATTTCGGGGCAAAGGCGGCGCTCGTTGGATGTTCCTATTCAAATGCTGGCGAATCTATGTCAGAAAATGTCTCCTTTTTTCAACTGGCGAATAGAGATCCGGCTCTTGATTACAGACCCGAAGCTTCTCTTATGAGGAAAATCTTGTGGTTCTTCTTTTCATGCAAATTTTTAATTTTTTCCCGTATAAACATACGAATTCGGGTGCGATTGCCCACTCGCACGTATCCAAGAATCACAAACTCTTATTATTCAAATCCGAGCAACGAAACATCGCAATATCCAGTCGCGTGTGCGCGTGCTCGCTCACACAATACCCCGACACAAAAATAACCCTACTCTCCTCCAAAAAAAGAATAACATCGTTCGCTTTCAATTCCAGAAACAAATGCAGCAATAGAATTTCCATCCGAAAATCCTCTCTCTCTCTCTTTCTCTCGCATACATGCACAAACACACATACGCCTCTCTACACCACTATGTCGCCCACGCTACATCAGCAGCAGCCGCGCTTGTATTTTCCACTTTGGCGTTGTCTCGGAATTTGGCCGTCGAGCGCGCCCGCGCTTACTCCCTCCTTCTCTACCTCCACCCCCACACTCTTTGACGGGCGTGCGCGACTCCAGTAGTACCAGCAGCGTTCTAGCACACTACTATACTACACCAGCAGCACGAGCCGCTGTATGCTTCTCTCTTTCGCCGGGGTGGCGGACACACACACGCATACGCGCGGTAGTGGCACCTGTCGGCCGGCTAATCTTGAACACGTGTTTCCTTGTGCTGCTGCTGCTGGCCTTTTGCCAATGCGCTCGCCAACGTCGTCTAAGCGCACGCGTGGAATGGTCATGGCGCGCGAGGTGGCGTCGTGCCGCGATCACACTCTAGCGTTATATAGAGGGCTTTCGAGTATGTGTGTCCCTTTTGTGAAGCTTGCGATAGCAGAGACGACAGAGTTTAGAGTAGTGCGTTTTTGTTCGTTCGTTCTCGCGCGTACTGTGTGTATGTTGTTTAGGTGGGTATAATTGTGTGGAGGTGAGCAGCGCGTGCCTGATGCGTGCCAAGAAGACGTGTTTACTTTTTGGCCGTAAATATTGCGCGCCCGCGTACACGAACGTGAGCGAGCGTATGCGAATGAATGTTTAATATTTCATGAGAGAAGCGCGCGGGCAGTTGCCGACGCCGCGCCGGTTGGGTCGAGGCGCTTATGAATCCCAGATCGAGTGGGCGAAGAGAGAGCGTCCCGTGAATTAATATACGGATTTATTTATACATATGAAGGAAGAGAGGCGGCCGTATGCCTCTTCTCGCATTTGTTTGTTTGCTTCATTGTACTATGGGTGGCGACGATGCGATGAAAATCTCATTCGAATTTTTCTAGTTCAAAAATATCTAAAATTGAGAGACCCAAGCAGCAATAATCACCGCTACTTTGGCAGCCGTCGCTGTTATTAACCGTCATCAACATCATCATCCTCGTTTCCGCTATTATCCCCATCGATAATCAAACTTTAATGGTCACCCGGCGACAAAACGCGGCTGTTAGCTCTGCGCTTGCAATCGTAAAGCTCAAAAATAGCTTTAACCATCTCCCTCTTTCTTGCACGCTTTGAATCCTATATAACCTACACCACGCGTGTACCGCGTCGATATACACCGTTACTCGCGTTTTACAACACACACGCGCACACATCCACGCGAGAAATAAAACTCTTCTGGAGCTCTACGCGCGTAAAGCAATGTAATTACACTCCGTGCGCCTGGCCCCTTTCCCTTATTTCTCATTAGGCGCGTCGTACAGCCCCTCTCCTTACGCAGCAGTAGCAGCAGCAGCATCCCCCTCCATTCTAAAGGAGTAAAAAGACGTGGGGGAGCAAGAGAGAGAGAGAGGAGGGCACGCGCGCGGGAGAACGTGAAAATCGTGACGCTGCATTTCGCTAGCGCGCGCGAAACATTCGCCTGCAAATTGAATTTTGCGCCTCGTTCTCACTCTCTCTCTCTCACTCCCTTGCGCGCTGGTGCCGCGAGATAAGAGTTACGCTCGAATTTCCTAGGGGGGAGAAAGAGAGAGAGAGAGAGAGGGAATGCTGCGACTTTTCGCAAAAACTAGTTCTGATAGGGTACTCTGCTATAGTAGTACTCGCTTTTTGCTTCGCTCTCAGTGTGGGTTGAATGCGAGAGAGGTAGACTATAGTCCCGTTATCGCTGTGTTTGATCGTTGATAAGCCAGAGTGCGGGTGAGAGAGAGAGAGAGAGAGTGGAAAAATTTCGAATCGCGAGGAACGCGCGAGAACGTGTGTGCGCACGCTCGAGTTGGGATTTCGCGTTGATAAGTCGCAGTACGGCGTTGTATTTCGGCGGAATTATTATTATGTGCAGCCGGAGACTCGGAGAATATGTTCCTGAATTGTACGTAGGTATACGTGTGTGTACGCGGTGAGAGAGCTGAAATAGAAATCGCAGCGTTGATCTATTGATTTTTGGGAGTGCGCGCGCGTGGCGAACGTGTCCGGGAGTATTATTTCGGGCCCCGGACTAACAATAGGCTTGGATTATCGTTCCTAATCGGCATTAATTCATTTTGTGATTACATCTCGCTCTCTACAGCGTTAGTCGATGTGGCGTGTGTATTCTGGCAGGAAACCCATAATGAATATAATTTATCGTATTTAAAAACAAGGATCGTCAAGTAAAAGACAATTTGTACAAATATTTTCTTCGAAAGGGCCTCCTGCTCCCAACGTTTGCACACCGCACAGAATTACCGCTCCTCGCAAGAGTTCATCGCTATCTAGCTGGCATATCCTCTCCGAAAAAAGGAGTGTGCATTTGCGTGCTGAAGGGGCAGGAAAGTTTCGGCGCAACAAAAAGCCCTCTCCGAGTGTGGGCGGACGTGTAAAAACCATCTGGCTACTGAGCGTCGTTGCAGTTACGATGAGGGTCTTCTTGGCGACCAGGTCGCATCGGCGACATTATTCGATTACAAAAGCGTAATGTTTTTATGGGTAGAGTGTGGAAGGAGGAGGTTGGTAAGACTGCTACTGGGATATTTCTTGAATTTTGGAAGTCTAGAAAAGTACCAAACTTTTTTTGTGAATTTCTATCAAATGAATACATGGTTGCAAGTCATTATATACAAAAGTATGAATTCGATGATTGTAGATAAGATAAATATAAGTATATATTATAGAAATGCAGAGTAAATGCAATTAAGAGAGAAAAGAAACAATAAATGGAGTATAAGAATTCAATAATATTTAGAACAATGTAACTTCACTTTGGATTTGACAATCAAAATTTAAAATAGATGTTAGGTTATCAGATAATGAGTTCCACGTTCTAATAAATCTTGCAGAAATCCAAGGATTTCTCCATAGATAGTTATGCTCATGGTATAAGAGAAGACGTCTAGTAATTATCGTTAAGAGATTTCCGAACAAAGAATTCTAAAAATGAATATAGCGTCAGTAGTGTCCAGGTGGGAATTTAAAATAAGTATGATGAATTTCTCAGAAATCGGAGTATAGTTATAATCTAAATATAATTCATACCAGGGCCACATCTAAATGCTGAGGTCTTTAAGAATTATTTTCCATATATAATACAAGGTCCCAACTTGCAAAGCACAAGTCAAAGAAAGTAAAACAAATATACAACTTCAACATTTTTAGCTCACTCGGTACCAATTTTAATTGCGAGGTTATGCATATATATATACCCAAATCCTGCAAAATTCATCGACCTCCGATTGTCTGGATTAGTCCAGACAGATATTTTAGGAATACACCGGATCACCGAGTACCACTCCGACAAACTTATATACCCCCCGCAGCAAAAACAAAAAGGAACCTCTCCGCCAGTGGACTGTATATCCGCAGCAGTCGTCTGTATCTCCGCGTTGGCACGCGAGGTATTACTACTACCCGCCCGCGATCGATCATCTTTTCCACTCTCTCCCTCGCCTTTCCCGCGAGACATACGCGGAAGCACAGAGAGTGAGACAGCGCCATATAGTCTCTCTCTTTCTCTCATGCTTACGCGCGTGCGCTCAGCACACAAAGGCGAGTTAAGAATACCTCGCGCATCCTCGCTTCTTAAAAGCATACTTTGCTCGGCATTTTCGCGTTGCGGAGCGGAGCGCGAGCGCGCGCGCATGATGTATGAGGGGGCGCATCGTCGAATATAACGGGCTGACGCGGAGGAAATTTCGCGGTTCACGGCTCGTCTATGTTTCTCAGCTGCCTCCGGTGCTGCTGCTGTTAGCTGTAAGGGCAATTGAAGAGGGAGGAATGCTTGCTGGAGCTTTTATTCGGAGGGGAGTAGGTATAGCGTAATTTCGGAGGTGTTGATGTTTTCGAGGAGAGTGGATTTTTTGTTGGGTATATAACGAGTGACGTTGGAGAGATGGGCTGGAAATTTGTTAATGAATGATTAATATCGCGATGACATTAAGTATGATGTCGCTCTAGAGTGCAAAAACACATCCATCTTCTAACTACATGTGTATATATGTATTATGGGGTAATTAGACCAAGTGCCTGCTAATTAGATCGTAAATAATAATAAACACTCATGGAGATTAATAATGGGATGCACTTTGATGCGCCGCGATATATAAATATCATCGGATTATTATTGAATCGATGCATTAGCTCTTATGTATGCTAGATATATAAATAAAAAGTAATATGAGTTTTAAATTAAATATTTACTCAGTGATGAATAAAACGACTAATTAGCGGATGTAGAGCTATGAGTATCGAAGGCAAATAGACAGCAAACACTGTACAGTGTTATCAATTTTTAATAATTTTATAATTCTAAATGCGAAACTCCAAGAGGTAACTTGTAAAATTATTTTTTATCATCTTTTGTCATAAGAACCTATACATATACTTTCAATTGCGTAACGACCACTAACAGCTAAAAAAATAACGAAAATCACCTACAACATAACTGAATATAACCTATTCTCCCTCTTTTCAATCCACACCCAGATAAAAATCACGCCTCACCCTACCCCTATCCCCCATCCAAAAAAAGACAAAACCCGCGCTCGACGCCACGCGCCCTATCGAAAATTCAACCGCATCAATACACGTCCACTTCAAAAGCACCGGTTGTGTGGGGTCCCACCCCCTAAACACGCTGTGCAATGCAGCAGCCGCTCCCCCCTCCCACGTGATTTCCGCATAAAATATATATACATATACATAGGTGATCGATGGCGGAAGCTTGTGCGCGTTGGCTTGTCACCCATATACTTGTAAAACATCACAAGCGGCCGGCGGCGGCGCGGCAGCCAGATATCGAGAGAGTATAAACGCGGGTTCGCTCTCTCTCTCTCGCGCGCACCTGTCAGTGACTAATAGCCCGTGGCCATATTGCTCAAACACTACCTCCTCCCCCGTTCCCTTACTCTCCTTTTCGGCCACGCATCCGGCCGTTTAAAAAGGCAGAGAGAGAGAGAGAGGGAGCAAGTGCTAGCGGCTTATCTATCCTCCCTCTCCCTCCCTCTCGTGTGTGTACGTATAACGCCGCTGCTCTCGCAGGGCCGCGAGGCTCGATAAGAGCGGCGAATGCAGCAGCAGCAGCGGCGGCAGTGGCAAGCGTTATCTTATCGGCCGGCTGGCCGGCTGGGTGCCATATGCCATTAACGCGGAAACATTGAACGCGCGGGCGCACGCCCCCCGCGACACAAAGGGCTATCGAGAGTGCCTGCGCCTGGTCCGCCTGTGCCTCCTCTCCATACCTATACCGGCGAAACGAGTGGCCGACCCATCCCCCGAATATAGACGCCCGCGATGCGTCCTAAATACCCGACCGACTATGTGTATGTGCCCGTACCGTATATGCAGCCCGCATATATAATAACGCGAATCTTGATTTAACTCCGGGGCAAGATTTTCGGAAAGGGGGTGGGTGTATTGTTTTCTTCGAGTATCTGATCGCGAGAGCGCACAGGGATTAGTCCCGCGCCGCGGGTGTACAGTTCGGCCGATTACGTTATCTTGTGCGGATGGGGTTCTTTCGACTGAGTTATGCGCTGTACGACTGGGTTTATTGATTTCGGATAATGGCTGTATGTATGTATACTGTGTAGAAGAAAAAGTGGCTAATCTGGGGAGATAAGTGTTATAGGGTTATTAGTGGTGAGTTTGCCTGCTTGTTAATGGCGCATGAAGGATGAGAGGTGCATCGATATTGAGAGATATTGAATAGGTTGTTGGAGGGAAGACGCGCAAAAAAAAAATTACGTTTGGAAGAAGTTTGGGAAAAGTTTTGTTTGGTTTAAGTTTGGGAAAACTTATATACAATGAAAACTTTTTTGAAAAAGTTTAGCAAATTTTTCTCCAATTTTTCACTAATTAATTTTTTAATAGATGGAGTTTAAGAAACATTTTCCAAAACGCTGGCCAAACTTTATAAAAGTTAAGAACAATTCTTCAATCCAAAAGAAATTTTGGCTCAAGTATTGTCATACGCCATCTATAGGTAGTCGCTAGCACTAGAACACTCAAAAATAGCAGTTTATTTACAAAAATTTTTCAAACTTTAGCCAAACTTTTTAAAACATTCTATCGAATTTTCATCTCATTGCATAAGTTTTCCCAAACGTGAATCAAACAAAACTTTTCCCAAACTTTGTCCAAATGTAATTTTATTTACGTGTGGAATAATTGTAGTAGCGAAGATCGGGCAATTGGGGATCGATAACCGCGAGATGCTCAAACGAATTAAGCAAATTGGTCTGACGATTACCTACAGCAGCACGCACCGCGATGCGAAGAATTTCCTGTAGTGTATATATACCTACAAGGATAATCAAATTCTTGAGAACAATTGCTGCATAAACTCCTACGAGTCATGAAATTTTTTCGTTTACCACCCCAACAACACAACACTTTACAACGTCGTCTCGTGACGGGAGGTCGACGCACCAGCCGGTCCATTACAAGTCGTACACCACCGCATTCCCAGCTAAACGACTCCGTGTTTCCTTTTCTTTTTTATTCTTTTTTTAATTTCTAGCCCCGCAATGCTCAGCAATCTACGTCGCTGCGATGCCGACGAATTTCAATTTAATCGAGAGCGGTCTGCGTATATACATACATACGTATATACAAGCGAGCTTGGCGGCACGCTCGTTACTTTCCACTTAGAACCGCGCCCCCCAGATCTCGGCGAACCCGAAAACCCGTGCCTCCGCGTGTACGCAACTAACTAATCCGAATGAGAGAAAGCCAGCTTCTCGCCGACTTGCATTATTTCAATTATTAACACTTACTGCAGTGCGGCGGTTAAGCGCGGGCTTATAGTGTGCGCGTGTTTCGCCGCTGCTACGCAGTTGAGATTATTGTTTATGCTCTATTTGTGCGCGCTGCGGGATTCGAGCGATAGTTCTGTACGGTCATGTTATAAGCTTTGGTTTTATAAACCTTGCGAATTTTTAGTAGACTTATTGTACTTCAAGCGCGGTTGCAATATTTTTTTCAATTTTAATAAAAAGATCTCACTCGCAGCTTATATACGCCACTCTAAAATCTCCGACCGATAACGTATCTTCGGAAAAATCTCTTCCCGAAGGAAACACTGCAGCTCTAACAAAAAAAAGTGGCGGGAAAGAGAGCAAAAACGCATGCCCCCGAAGATTCCCGGCGGCGCATAACACTTGAGATCGGCAATTAAGCCCTTTTATCGTCTCGCGCTTCAGCCCGTAAAAAGCTCTCCTTACAAACGGCCAAGTTGGAAATTGATCCCGACGCCTTTATTTACGCGAGCGCTCGCACATACATACACATACATAGTGCATATGTTCTCCCTCTCTCTTTTCCTCGGTCTGAAAGTAACTGCGCTCGCACAGTCTATACATCGTCGTTCAGTGAACTCTCTTTCGTAGCGGAGAAGGGGGATATTGCACACGCTCGCGGAAGGAAAGACAGAAAGGGCGAGAGAGAGAGAGAGAGAGAAAGAGAGAGTCGAGTTCTCTCGTGATCGCGAGTAATAAAAAGTTTCGCGGCAACGATTACGATCAACTCGATGCGCGGGCAAAAGTAAGATCGCCACCGCCAAGAGTGAATTATATGGGGCGGCGACGACGCTTGTATATATAACGTATATACGCAAATTGATCGCGTATCGTTCTCGAGCGCGCTCATCTTTTTTTACGCAGGCTACTCACGAACTTGCGTATTATACCTATCTATATTATATACGCGCGTGCGTACGGGATATTTATGAATTTAGGGAAATAGACCCGCGAGAGAGTATTCGCGGATGTGTATAGGGGGAGGTGCGCGTTATATATGGCTGAGAATGAAACTTTCGCGATAAACCGACTATACTTTTTTTTCGCCGTCGACGTTTCCACCGTGGACGCCGGCGTAAAAAAAAGAGAGTCGAGTCCCTTTATGCTTCGGGGGCAATTCCGGGCTCGGTTGATTTGTCGCTGGAAGCGCGGAAACGTTCGAGGTGGGGGAGTGGAGAAAAAAAGTGGCTGGTTGTGTATAGTCTTTTCCATAGATCTTTTTGTACATTTTTTGTATATATTTATAGATAGATCTGATAAAGTTAAAAAATTTGTCGACAAGTGTCAACACTTTTTTTTTCATTGTGGGTTGAATAAGGATACGAAAAAAAAGTAGAATAAATCTTCTCGCATATTCCTACAAAAATTTACATCTAATACGGTAAAAGTATACATTCTTCATCTACAAAAACATAAAGTCTATATAGAACGTCGAGCAATTAACTTTTAATTCCATCGTCTGTTATCCGCACGGCCGCATCGAGCCACAGAAACCACATGTCTCTCCCCGATAACCCGATCCCTTTCTCCGCCCCCTCATTAAGGCCAATCCGTCGGCGATAGACTCGTTCCACCTGCACTCCCTGCTCTCTCTCATATGAATAATTTCGGTAAGCGAGCCTCGCACAATCGATTTCCGAGTCGAGCCTAAAGTGCTCGGGGGATTTGCGCCTGTGCCACCGTCGCGGCCGCCACTGCCGATCACCGCCTAATTCTCCCTCTACTCTCCGTGAGTCCTAACGGCCAAGCGTCACGCGACAAAAGAATCGCCATGGGACTGCGCACGATGATGACGAGGCGCCGGCGACGCCGGCCACCACGAAGCTCCCTGACCTATCGATCTATCTTATGCGGGGGTGGAGGTAGAAGGGTTTTGTAGAGGTAGCCAATCGATTCCAACCATGTGTCTATGTGCACGTGTGCGTGTACGGTGTTCGATGTGAGAGGAATGTTCGATGCCGTTGTCGGAGTGACGCGAGGTTCTTCCTACTTCGTGAGAGTAGGGCTTATAACGATATAGCAAGATTAATCTTGATATTGTATTGTCTTGCTTCAATATTCAATACAATAATCGATACAATATTTATATACAGTTTTCGATACAATATCAAGATTGTTGTGTCAAAAATCTTGTCTTGTCTTGAAAATAATTAAAAATTTTCTAATCGTAATAATTTAGCGAAATAATCATAAATTCATTCAAGACAAGACAATAATACATTTCATATTGACTGAAAAGACCAAGACAAGAGAGGAATTCTCGAGAATTTCCAAGAGCGAGACAATAATTACAGAAATATTGTATATTGTCTCGCTCTCGTGCAGCCCTACGTGAGAGAAAATATTTTTAATCCGAGATCCATTTTTTGTTGATGGAAAGTTTTATATACTTTCGAGAATAATAATTGTCAGTAAGAACGTTTAATTTACGGATTTTCCTTCTGATATTACGGATACGATTATTTATATAGATCGCGACGAGCCGAGACCACTTTACACTGCAACAGCCGCATTAAAAACGTCATCGCGCGCGGCGAGCAACATTAATACACGCGCGCTTACACGAAATTGAAATTACGTGCTAATCTAACGAACGAAACTTTCTCTCCCTCGTACATTAGTACACGGCGTACCGGAGGCGCGAATAAATTTACGATCCACCTCTCTCTCTCTCGCTCTTACACACAAAAGCCACTCTATATACCTACACAAGCTGCGAATTAGAGGGAAAGCTAGTTCCCTCCAAAAAGAAAAAGAACGAAAAAAAAGAACGAATCCACCACGCGCGGTGGTGTCAGACGAATTGCACTCTCTACGCTACTACGCTAGGGGGCTAACTTTAGGCGCGCGTATACGCTTGCTCTCTCTCCGCCAGGGGGTCATTCGTCACTCGAAATTGGCAGATCGCAGACTCGCCTCTCTCGCGCGCGCGGCTGAGCCAATTACGCAATGAACAAGATTGACGACGACGAGAACGCGAGCTCGAGCGAATTTCACTCGATAACTTTCCATCGATGCGCGCGCGCGCACACGCGTATATATACCTAAACCACCACCACTACTACTATTTTCCTTCTCTTTTCTCTTTGGCGAAAAACGAGCCATAACGTCACGGCCAGAGAGATGGATATCGCGGATAGCATTCGCGGAAAGCTCGCGAGAGCTGCATTATTTTATCGCGCGGATGCCATCGCGATTATACGAGAGAAAGCAAGAGAGAGAGGATTGTCAGCGCTGGCGCGCGCGTGTTATACGGCCCATTACAGTCGGCAGGGCGCCGTTCCTCAAACGTGTGCATTCGGCCTTCCCCTGTTTTCTTTCTTTTCGCGCGCGTGGGAGAGAGAGAGAGGGGTTGATAACAATGGTAGCCAAGTGCGCGGATAATGTCGTGTAATGTTTCCGGTGCGAGCGCGTGAGTTACGGGCCCGAGCGCGATGTTGGCACGAGAGAGAGAGAGAGAGAGAGAGAGAGAGAGAGAGAGAGAGAGAGAAAGAGAGAGAGAGCGCAAGCGTTGTAACGTTTGTAAAAGGGAGGATTTGATTTGTGATTTGGGGGCTGGGTATATACGAGCGTAACTCGGGTGCGAGCGAGTGGGCATAGTGTGTAAGAGGTGTAATGAAAAGAAAATGGCATGTTTCGGTAGTTCTTTTTTGGGGTTGTTTTTTTTAGAATGTGAATGGGTAGAAGAGAGATAAATATACATACTTAGGATGATTCGTGGTCTTTGTAATAGCGTGTACTGCATGAAGCTAACAATTTTCGTACACGTGTAATAAATTTTCATTCAAATGTGTAGCATCATCAAAGAACGAAGCATTACTAGATCAATGCAACAACATTATTCTAAGGTTCTGTTAGACTCGTATAGATCACACACACACACAAACAATCAGAACTAACTTCAAACGGCTACCAATGCTCGCGAAATTGTGCCTCGCGTTCGCCCGTATAATTTTCTCCTCCTGGCAAATAATCAAACCCATCCATACAAACCATAACTATTACGCACGCAGTACCTACTTATGGTATACGTTATCTCAAAATAACGTTCAATGAGAATCAACACGTGTACGCGAATGATCATCGTTCCACTGCCAACGTCAATATTCATCTACACACGTACAAACACACAATTAATATAATAGCTAATACCCGCATCATCGTCATCATCGCTCTAGAACCAAGCTAAACGATCGCTGCTGCCAAATTGTATTGTGCGGATTCTCAGGAGGTCGCCGCGCCGCAGAGAGAATCTCGCGTCGCGCGCGCGTAAATCTCGTCGACGACGTCGTCGTCGTCCCCGCCGCTGATGAATGAAGGAAACGCACGCGCGGCGGCGGCGGTTCGTCCATAAATATTGGCCGTGGCATCGCGATTCTCCGCTCTCTATTCTATATACATAGTCAACCATACGCACCTCCTCTCTCTGTCTCGGGGCATAAATTGACCGCAAACGGAACGCGAAAGTTCAGGGCTTCACGTGTACTGTATATATATATATATATATGTATATATACATGCAGCGGCAACTAATTGTCCTGATTTATGCGCGGGCTGGAGTCTGCGCGCACGCATTCCATAACGGCGATGTCTGGCTGCGGGCCAGGGGATAGCGCGCGCGAGCGACGCGTGCCGCTCGTTGTTGGGCCTTTGACTCGCATCGCGAAGGGAGGGAGAGAGGTAAGTAGGTATGGGATGGGGGATGGGGACAGCACCAAGCATGGCTGTGGTTACCTGGATTGTCCGGCCTTTGGGGGGAGTTGAAAGTTGAGGGGGCGCCGCCACGCGAGGGAGTGGGTAAATAGTTGTGTGTGTGGGAGTATGTATGTGTGTGATAGGAGAGGGAGGAGGAAGGTAGGCGAACAAGTTTGTTCATATTGTATTGCTTGGAGGGGTATAGAATGTTGTAGAGCTTCGAAGGTACGTATTTGGAAAAAATGAGGTTCTAAAATAGTATAGCTTGGTAAAAGGTTGATTGAGAGAAATATTTGGAAAAACAGTTAGTGGTGTTTTCTATTATATAAAATTCTTTGCAGATATTCGATATAAAGACTGTTCTTTGCGATTTATCGAAAACCTGCATTCTAAATTACTGTATACTTCTTTGTAGTTTAGTATGTATTCGTTTACCTATAATCTGATATTTTTATAAGTGTCAATGAAAATACAATTATATGTGCAAATTTTCTAGTAATAATTTCAACGAGCAGTTACAGCATACATACATATACGTTTTATTGTAATGGTTCAAAAAATTTTCGAAAAATTTTGACACAAACAGAACTGTACATAGCGTTCATCATATGACAAGGACGATTGGGTTGCATATCTAGCAATATGAAGACGACTCGAAAAAAGACGCGCATAGGTATCGATAGCGCAGAGAGCCCGAGAATGCCGCTTTTTTTATCGAGTCCTCCTTCTATTTTGTATTTATTTACTTGCGAGTTCTCACTCGCAACATAATTTTGTATATTATGCAAAAGCTAATAATTTTTCCATGATTTTGAATATGATTACAAATCGTCAACCAGCTCTCGTAACCTATTTTCACTTGCCCCAGCTCATTGAGCTTCGACTTTGCCTCTTCGCCTTTCACCACGCATAACTTCATCCGCACTGGCTCGACTGACGAGCCGATTGTCGCCGTCCCGCTAATCACCCGTATACGCGCGCGTTCCTCTCTCTCTCACTCTCTATCTCTCTCTCTCGTAGAAAGACAGAGCGGATTTGCGGCGACGGCGTTCCGGGCCATTACAAGCCGTGAATATTTCATCGGCCTGCGGGGCTCTCTCTCTCTCCACCCGTATATACACATACAGACGTATATGCGTTCGTACATATATATGTATATTGCGTATAGCGAGAGATAGATAGAGAGAGAGGACACGAAAAGGCGGGGGTCGAGTTCCATTATTTATTGCGTTACACTCGAACGCAGTATACAGCGTAACTCTCTGTCTCTAGCGCGCACCCCTTTTATTTTATGCATCATTGCCTTATTATTCATACGGCGCGAATTTCCATGGCACGAGGCGGCGTCAACGTCGTTAGCGTGTTCTCCTTAATCTCGAGACGTCTGTCTGTCTGTCTATCTGCGCGCGCGCTGGCGGAATGCGCGCGCTACGTGGATTATAAGATTCGAGGAGAGGACCCTTTGGGAATTTCCAATTTTTCGCGAGGATGAAGGAGGAGGATTCGAGTTTCGTAATTCGGTTCCTGAATATTTCTCTGTGCAAGGAGAGAGGGCGCCGAGATTAATAATGATCGAGATTAGGGAGAAAGAGGGAAGGATAAAGCGCGAAAATGAAGACGACGATCACGTTTTAATATAATTTGCATTTTCACGAAGGAATGCTTGATATTTCCACGAGCAGAATTTTCCATAAAGTGGATTTTTTTATATACTTCTTTTTCTGGTTAATGAATAGAATTTTGAAAATTTTTGAAATGCGAATGATGCCCGAGAGATTTCGCGCGAAATGCGCTGAAAAATTTTAATTTGGTACGTTGGATGGAAAAATTCACGAAATCGCTGGTGAACGCGAGCGAAGTATTTCAATTTACGGGATTTTGATGGAACTTATTTTTTGTAAGTAATTTCTAACATTTTGTCGTCGGGAAAATGTTATTTTAATAGCTTTTGAAGATTCAATTACGAAATAACGGGCTTGTAACGTATTTCAAGAATTTTTCATATAAAAGGAAATTGCTTGTAAAATAATATTTTTCGAAAATATTGTATATTAACATTCTTCGAACGCTATTAAACGAATATAAAACATTTACGGGCGTTCTCTGATGGTAGATTTTCTATAGCGAAAAGATTGGTTTACAAATATTTATTTATTTATTTTATTTATACAAAAAGCCGAATGTGTTATTTACACACAAACGCATTTTCGTAACTAATTCTATTTAACCACCAGGTCCATCATTAAAAATAAATACTTATAGAATTATTAAAGAAAATTTTAGTTACCGATTGAGCTAATAAAAAACGACCTATCCATCCTTCTACCACAACCCTTACAACTTGCACAACACTCCAAAACCGCAAACATCATCCGCTCCCTCTCAAGACGCGCCACCTCAGCCCCAAATTCGTCGAAGCCCGCGCCTGGCAAACCACTCGCTCATACTCTCTCTATCTGTTAGGGTGTCAACGGCGTTTTGTACGGCCGTCGTGTATGACGAGCCGTCGGCCGGTAATTTATTGCGAAGCTCTACTCTCTCGGCCGCCCGCCGTCAAACAATTAAAGGCACGCGAGCGCGGCACGCGACCCGCGTCGGCTCTAATATCCGCTTTGGCCCTCCCACGAAGACGACGGTTTCGTGTTAGGAGAGCATTTCTTTATTTTTTTTGTGCGGGTGGGCGGACAGAGTTCGAGTGTACACGGGGGAAGCGACTCTCGGGGTTGTTGGGAAATTAGTTGGAAGTGATTTTTTTCGGTGGTAAGAGTGACGCGAACGGAGCGGCCGGGTAATATAACTAGAAAGTCGAACGAATGGGTGGGCGTATAGTACACGTGATATTGCGGCATGATACGCATGATTTCACCCAATCACATGTGGGAATTCGTCATATGGAGATGACGTATATTGAATTCATATTAGTTCTCCAATATGTTCTCCTCTATTGCGTTGTGGGTTGTTATATAACTATTACTATTGATATTTAATATCGTTCTTTTTATTGCATGAATTGTGATACGAAAAAAAGTACCTTATAATTTTGTTCTATTCTTCGACTGTTTACAAGTAATCTTGATCTCTGTAGAAACAACTAACCGCAGACAGCTTTATTACATTTTATATATCAAGCAGCCCGTTTGCTTTTTACAACGAGAAACTAACGACCCCCCATTATATTCGAATTCCTCATATTTCACCGTAGCGCAGTTTCATGTCTAAACCTAATTCGCGATCTTATCGAGCTCTAATAAACTTCAACCGTGTATATACATCCACCAAACAATCGGCTGAAAGTTTAATTTATCTATATCATAAACCAACCCATCCACTCTCCCCTCTTATACCCCAAAGTCGCGTATAATCGACTTTTCGGCGCACCGACCCCGAAAAAAAAAGAAAAAAGTATAAGTCTCCGGCTACGCCGCTCGCTCGGGTATTAAAAAAGTTACTTAATTAATTCGCTCCCTCCCGCGCCTATCCGTAAAATTTCGGACCTTATCGAGGCATAAACGCGCTGAAGCGAGAAAAAGAGAGTACAAAGCTGCTCTCCCTTCCTCGCGCGCGTGTGTGCAAAGTCGGCGGTGGCGGCGTATCTCGCGCGGATCGAATTCCACGAGGGTATAATTATGACGAGCTTGCCTCCCCTACATACTATATCTCTCGTTCGTGTATATGCACGCGGGGGGATGCGTCGACGATCGTCAAGGGCGGATGGAAATTCAACGTATCGGCGCGCGCGCAAAAGTTTTTTTTTATACACGCCGATGTGTGTGTGTGTAAAAGGGTTGAGGTGCTTGTGAGGCAGAAGTGTGTAAGGGCTTTATTGTGTTATCGGGAATCTCGGAGTAGGGTTTGTTTAATTCAGGAGAGATTAATCGCGACGGTGCAACTAATTTAAAAAGCATTAGGCGAGCGCGATCGTCACGCCATTTAGGTGCTGCAAGGTTGAGGAGGCGGTGCAGGCGCAGGTGTTGCCTCGCTGATTTAATTTATGCAAATTGACTCGTTTAATGTTAGTGTGCAGGTTACGTAGATCTGGGAAATAAGGGCTGTCGTGGTTTGTTTTTGTTACCTGATAAGTTCTGTGAAGTTGACCGTATTCGGTTTATCGTGGTGAGAATATTGTGAGAACTTGATAAATAAAAATAATATATCTGGGATTGAAGGCTACAAGCATTATTGTTAGATACTTTTAAAAATAAACTAAATTATTTTTTTAAATTCAAATTTATCATTTTATTTTTATTAATACCATAATTATTTATTCTATGTAATAACTTCATAAACTAAATGCCATAAAAAATGATTAAAAAGAAAAAATTACTTAATAACACTAAGAATTGTCCCAAACAATAGTTAAACTTAATTTTTTCAAAAACTAGACAACACTAATAATTACACCTAGGTAATAAATATATATCTCTACCTACGCGCACCATCCACCCTCATGTAATATATAGCCACACAAGCATCCGCCCTTGTTGTTTATCAAAAGAACCGCAACGAGCGAAATCCGCGTGAAATTCGGCAAAGCCAGTTTTTTTCCCCACTCTCGTCCTGTCTCGTTCCCCTCTTCCCACCCACAAAGACACACACCCACACACACCCATGCATATATATGCGCTCGAAAAAGCGCTGACCACCGGCTCCACCGACAACGACGACAAAGGGACACACAGGGAGGAGCGTTACCATGACACGCTGCATCCTCTCTCTCCCCGCATATATACACACTAAAGCGCGTTATCAATATTTAAATCTCAAAAAGTACCAAGCGCTGTTTCTCTCCCGCTCGCTTTGACAGGAAGCCTCTGATATATAAAACTACACCGACGCAGACGGGGCTGTAATTATAGGGACCGAAGGGAGGGTTTTAGTTGCACAAAGCTCCAAATCGTGATTTATACGGTTCGAGGTTTTATAATATTTCTCTCTCTCTCTCCTGCACGATTATTATTTTTTCGCGGGGAGGCGATACGTGCGCGTCGCGTCGGCGCGGGGGTTATCGCCTTGTTTTTTCGCGAAACCCGCACGCGATTAAGCCGGGATTACACGGCGTGGAGTTTTTGTCGCTCGTGAGTTTTTTACACAGCCACACACACACGCGCGCGAGCGTGGTTGGGAAAAAATTCGATTATGCAAACGCGAAGATTATACTCTCTCTTTCTCGCATGTGCAACGAAGAGGTGGTCAGTTATCTCGGGTGCAGGCCGCCGCTCTATGCACTCTATTGAAATCGATAGGCCGCCTCTGCTTCTGAATATTCAGCGGTTCTCCTATATTTTTTTCTATAAAAAAAAGAGAAAGAAAGAGGGAAGAACGTCGGTTCATTATAAGCCGCGCCTCTATCTTTCGCTGCAACCACCGTGCGCGTGGTATATAGCCGCGGAAGACAACAACAACGGCGTAATCGAGCGTGTGCGGATACAGGCGCTCTTCCTTCGTTCTCCTTCAGCGCTACACAGACCGTAAATCTCGCAAGACGCCGTCAACTATGGACGACGTGCACGCTCGCTCGCTCTAATTCAATACCTTTATGTGCAGGGCGGAGAAGATCGTAAAGTCGAGTGTTATTGGATGAAAGAGAGAGAGAGAGAGAGAGAGAGAGAGAGAGAGGCGGGTAGTAGTCCGAGTCAAAATAACTTTACGAGCGGCACCGAGGGTCGCGCTGAAAAATCTCGGCGCACACGAGAAAGTGAGCTTGTAAAAGCTTTCCCTCTCTCTCTCTCTCTCTCTCTCTCTCTTTCCTTCAATCTCGCAAGTACGAAAAATATTTTCTACGAACAAAGTGGGGTTATCGCGAGGGGGGTGGACGCGTAATCGCCGATTGTCGCGGTAGTGTAATTGTTTCGGCAGGTCGATGTACGTAGATGCGAGTCTGCGGTTTACGACCGCTCAAGGACCTGGAGAAAATTGTTGCGCGCCCAGGGTACTTGAGATTCTGATTGTGCGCGCTGAGTTTTTCGACAATCGCGTTCTTTGTTTGCGCGTACGTGAACAACTCGTATAAGTTTTGACATATAGAAGTAGTTCGGTTGGTTCAAACCGTTACCCACCGTTCGAGTATACATCTTTCGTTCATCATCACTCCTCTTCCCCCGTTCCAATCGTCCACACCATTAATTCGTCGAACCATAAGTAGAAAAAGAAAGAAAGAAAGAAGGAAAGCAACGTCACACGAAACGCGTACGTGAGCTATCAGCCACACGCGTGTAGGTATATAGGTATACGTAAGAAGGGTCGCAAGAGATTGAGTCACGCGCGCGCGCGTGCGACGAATTACCGTTCATAAAGAAGGCACACGCTGCGCGTTCACCTCTCCGGCAGACAGACGTGCGCGGCCGATAATGTGTCCCTCACGCGCAAACACGAGTGCGGGGGGATCTTATATTACCCGCGTACGGGGCAAACAGAGAGAGTGCGTGAATCGTGGGAGGTTTTTTTGTGGGGGAAGAAGCGATTGAGGGGAGAAAATTCGGGTCAGGATTTGCAGTCTGACTTTGACCTCGAAATTTGCAATCTTCTAATAATGTATGTCAGCGTTGGTTATGCATGTGGTATATCGACTAATTATGTGTATTGATTATGCATGCTCCATTAGTTGCATAATTTATGCGGTATCATCTATGCAATTGGACGACTATGTATAGTAAATATATTTATATATATTTATATAAATCGCGAAAAATGTAAAAAATGAGCGATTTTTTCAAAATCGACGTAATTCAATCATTTTTATCATTTTTCGCGATTTTCAAATGCACGTAACTTTGCGCCAAATCGACCGATTTTTCTGATTCTTATCTCAA
>UXGD01001125.1:0-39586 GCA_900474315.1 Torymus auratus | reverse complement strand
GTGCCGGAGTTGCTGGGCTGCGGGCGAGTCGGCTGGGCAGCTCACGTGGCCGGTGCCCTAGCCGGGCCCCTCCTCGGCCTCGCCATCTTCCCGAACCACAGCAAGAAGGATGCACGCGGCCGGAGTTTCGTGCGCTTCGTTAGGCTCATCTCGGCAGTGAGTGTAACGCTGCTCGTCGTTGGCGCTATCCTCGGCAACGTTTACCTGATCGCGCTGCCCCAGCTGAGGAGGCCCTCCTGACAGAGAATCGAAATGCTCGTCCAGTTCTGCAAGAAATCCTACCTCATAGTCAAGATACGTGAGGTCGTTGACGCAGTCTTCGAGTGAGCGAGCAACAGCTGTATAGCTGAGAGCGAAAGCAGGACAATAGCTGTGCACTGCTGGATGCCGAATACACCGATACGGTGATCTCTGTTTGACATCTGTTTGGAGAGAGAGAGAGAGAGAGAGAGAGAGAGAGAGAGAGAGAGAGAGAGAGATGGAGAGAGGGAGAGAATGGGAGCCGAAGTGGTAGCGCGATGAGAGTGCGCACACACCGGAACGGTTTGCTCAGGCTGCACGGTAAACAATTTCATGTTGTAGTTCCATGATTAAGTGAGCTAGTCGCTTCTACTGTACATTGGCCGGCGAAAAAACGTCTGGATTGTGAATTAACTGGTATAGCAGTCCTTTGAAAAGATCTACAGTGCAAACTAGAGCACTTAAAAACATATTTAATCATGATTAAATTTGATAAAAATGTCACCTTAGTACTGACGTAAAAAATATTATTTAAATCAAGCACTGCCAAAGTTTTTTAAAGATAAATTTTACATATACTTGAATCACATTCTGATTTCTTTATACATGGGAAGGGGAAATGTTTTCGTGCAGAAAGTCTATTGTGTCCTGTTAATAGCCAAGTATCAGCACATGCTCTGAGTCTAGTTCATTTGTATCCCAAGATTCTCAAGCTGGTATTGCTCATTATATTCAGATTTATCAAATCTAAGAACCTAATTCATGTATGGATAGATGATACCGGTATCTATCAATGTATTTATGACCATTAAACTGATGAGCCACTTGTAAATAAAAGGAATACGTCGTAAGACATAGACGAATTGGGAAAATTTCGATTAAAATTATGAAATATTATATACAATTTTGAAGTATATATATATAAACATTTTAAATTTTTCATAATTTGTACCTAACTTTCTAATACTAAAAAATTTGTTACATAGTATTTATAATGATTGAAAGATCATCGAGTGAATTTATATTTGTTAAGAACACATTGGAATCAATTAAAATAATCGGAAGATTGAATATTTTTCAATAAAATTAGCAAAAAGTGAAATAATGTAACGAAAAAATCAAATTCAATTTTATTTATCTGTTTTGGATGTTATATTAATATTCTACTGATAAATTAGTAAATTAAAAATCAACTCATACAATGTTTTAAATTAGAGAATTATTTCTCAATCTTTTGTTCTAACATTTATTTGTATGTTTATCAGCAAAGACCAATTCTAGACAAAGCGGAAATTAGATCAATCGGTGATAAATATTCTCTTTCAAGCTATTAAAGATTTATATTCTGTGTCCTCTTTGGGGTTTGCAACCAATCTGAGCGTTCTTTTTGAGTATGGAAGTAGATAATTATGTAAATTTTTATTTGTCAGATATACTTGTATTTGAAATTATTTTAATAATAATACACGGAAAAAGATAGAGTATCACCTCAGCTAAATCAACTTGTTCAAGAAAAATATTACATTATATCGTAAGCATGTATAAATAAAATTAATCTTCGTCATAGTAGGCGTAAAGTACCTACTTTACACCCTGCTGTGCAAGCGTAATGCGATTACTTTACGCTTACTATGACGAAAAATAGTATATGCATCACGGGAGAAAAGAGTGATTCTCTTCTCGCCTTCAGCTCGTGTACCAATTTCCGCGTACTCTCGACTGGTCTTCTCTTTTACTCCCTAGGTGCATAATCTACTATTAACGCATCAGATTGTAAAGTTGACCGCGGTTTAAAGAAAAGAAAACTTCTTCTTTTTTCAATATCTGCCTTTCACCAGCATTGTTGTAAGTAAAACAAATCTTCCATTTTCAACTTAAATCAACTGTATAAACAGTAGAATTAATTTCCTATTTTTTCCGTGTATTATAATAGAAATTTATTGTCAAATCCATCCACAATTATAATTATAATTTTGAATAAATTTTTAAAACATTTTGTTTAAAAATTAAAATACATGAAATCTTTGGGATTTGTTGGGATTATTTATGCTCAAAAACAGACAGTAAATTAAAATATTTTAATCATTTTAAAACTAAATAAATTGGAGTATCAGTCAGATTCAAGTAAAACTTTGACTACTCTACCTTTGAACAGACAAATATTTGTGTATGTTAATGATTCACTAGTTTCAGCATTCATTTGCAGTAGGAAAATACATGAAATTTTCTTTAGTCAAAAAAGTAGTATGTAAATTCACTAAAATATGATGGGAATCACTTTAAAAGTTTAAATACTTCTAAAGGACACATAGATTTAGAGAAGATAGATAAGAAAGTGTAATGAAGAAAATATTTCTTGTGCATTACGTATGTTGGAATTGGGAAAACTGAGTTCAAAAAGTTTTTCCGGGGAAAAGAAACGTTATTCGCGCTGAGTGGAAATTTTATTATAGGAGGCAAAGGTATTTATTATAGTGTGTAAAATAGCGGAAATAATAATTATTACTAATACTGTGTTAAAAATGGTAATGAAAAATGCTTTGAAGACGAAGCTTTTCACGTTCATTGTAACGATTTAACTCATGTGGACTTTGACAGTTATAGCAAAGCTGCCCATAAAAATATGACGCGAAATGAGAGAAACTGCCAGTGAATATATTCACGCAGGGTCTTTGTATACAGTATACTAAATTAATCCGTTAGAAATTTTATATTGCACGTTGCGTCGAAATCTGCATTTGTAAAACAGTTTATAAAAAATAAAATGTCACGCTGCAAATGAAGTTGCAATGTACAAGTGAGAAGTCTTTACCATTAGAAAAAAGTAATGAAAAAGGTAAGTTCTTTAATGTCTTACAATAAGTACCTTTACGAAAATAGTTACATGCGACTATTCCGAATGTTTCTTCCTCGAAAGAAAACTTGTCACATTAACAGCTTTTTTTTTAAGAAAACCAAAATATATAATATGAAATTTTTCAGCGTAAAAAACACAAAGCGTTGAAAATATGTAAAATAAAAGTATCGCGTCCCTTAATGTAAAAGTGTATACTGCCAAAAATTGAAAGAGCGCATGCGTGTATATGTACGTACGTGAGTATGCAAAAGAGTATATAAAGAAATAGCGGTATAGGGAGTGAAAAGAATGGAAGAATTAATTTTTATGTTTGACTTATACTTTTAATTTTTAATGATATTTTCCACTTGTTTTCCAATACGAAATAAATGTTTTCATAAAAAATATAATTTTTACAAACAATGTCATTTGTTTTATCATTCTCATAAATCCCTATAACCATATAATGTATTTTGCAAAAACACCCTCTCTCGAGGCATAAAACATATTTTCTGTTACTAACAGCCATAACCGTAAACCCTGTTATTACTCGTTTATCAATTCATATTAAATGGAGTAAACTGGCTGTGATTATTTTAGTATTAACGTATATATACGTATATGTTATACTGTCAATATATATAAATATAAATTCATACAACGAGCGACATAATGTAAATATAAACACGTCCATTAACGCTGTAATCACGAGGTAAAGTCGTTATTTTCCATCGTACAGTACTATCGTTAATTCATAAAAAGACGAATAAAAAAATGTAAATGATAAAGAGACAATGGATATGCTAAACGAATAAACCGATTACGGAATTCGACCTCATCGAGGGCTATAGGATATTTTTCTCTAGCATCGCTCTATATACATATATAATGGACTTCACGTGCACCGATACACACTACTCCCCCTTCGTCCCCCTGCCATAAAGAGTATAGAGGGGGCGAAAATGAATTTGCTATCAATGATGCCCGCCGGTGTATGTGTATATACATGCATATATGCACATTAAGACCATGCGTCAATAAACGCAAATGCCGGCGCTCGTAATGCGAGGATTAAGGTCGCGCGATGGTTTATTACCAAATGGAAACGCGTGATAAGTAACATAATGCTAATTTTAGTTTGTCTAACTGCATTATTATCAGTTTTAATGGCTTTGACGGAAACGCCTGTGCTCACATTGGTGTACGAATAAAAAATTTATAACTCGCAATACATTCAATTCCCTGTTCCGTAAAATCAGTTGAAACCCTTAGCAGATAAAAAAATATATATCAAAACACAAAAAGGTTGAATTTTTTGCATATATTACTATATTTTTTAGTTTTTATTCTTTAGATACATCTTTGATTGACTACCCTCATATTATAAATCCATTTCTATTTAAAATTTTTACGAATTCGCTTCCGAGTACATAATATTAATAAAATACAGTTTAGAAAAAATTCAAATCTGATAAACAAATTATTGAATTTCTTCTTCTGAATCCTGAACTTATTAACATTGATATAGTTTTCATTTAAAACAATTTGTTCGGTTTACAAAGTAGTTATTTGCTATTGCTAATGAATGAGCATCTACCAAGAATAACGCCTAAAGCAACAATCTAGTGAAAACTCCTCCGTTCGAGACGATACCGAGAATTTCGCGATCCCAAACTACTTAAAGTCTAAAACATATCCGTGGACTCATACAAAACGATTATTCGAAATCAAATGAAATCCACCCGAGCTTCTAGTCAGGAAAATCTCATTCTCTAGGAATTCCTTTTTGCACTTTGAGCTCCCGTGAAGCATAAAACAAAGTTTTAGAACGAACAACGCGCAATGTAGGTCGGTTTGCTTTATACCACCTGACTCCCTCAATTATAAATTCTCACTGGCCAGTTCAAGAGTACTTTGATCGCTTTTGCATCCTCTAGTACAATAATCTCGTGCACACCCGATATATTCCGGTTAATGAAAATCGTGAGGGTTCTTCAAGAGAACCATACTCAAATTTTCTTAATCAGTGGAAGTAAGTTTTCATTTTATAAAGCTTACATATACGAGAAAATTTTTATCAACATAAAAATCATTTGATGAACGTGGAATTTTTAAATTAAATTGAAATTAAACATATTGATACTTCAGAGAAATATACTGTTTTTAAAATTCTTAACAGATATACAACGTCAAAACTACTTATTAAAACAATTATTATTTATATAAATATTTTTCACTCTCTCAAAGAGAAAACTTTTTTGTACAAAATGAATATATTGAAAAAGATACCTACCTCTGCTCGTGAGAAATCTGGAGATTAATTTTAGTTCTGTAAATCGGATTCATGCCTCTGATTTCAAGAATGTTAATTGTATAGTTCTAATAAAGTATGATTTACTGAACGAGTCCAAATAAAAATCCATATTACATCATTTCAAGATATATTTGTAAATTAATTACTCCAATTATATCAAATAAAAAACAAAATATTCTAAATTGAAATTCTAAATATGAAACTTTATAAATAAAGTTAAACATCTAATAATTAATGATACCCATCGTTCATCAGCTTTCACAAATTGCATTGCGACAAAAGCAACAAAAATTAGAGCGGCTTACCCAATTCAGCGGCGCGAATACGTTAATCTCTTTCTCCCTCTCTCACTCACTTTCTCGGCGCCATTGTTCTTCGAATAATGAATTAATGAAAGATAAAGGATAAGAGGAGTGAAAGCGAGAGAGGGAGAGGGGTAGAGAGCTTGGCATGTGGCTTGCCGTCGCCGATAACAAGAGACAAAGGAGCAGTGGAGGGCCGCATCTCAACTACGACGACGGCGACAAAAGGGCCCTTCCTTGGTTTCTCTACCGCAGCCACCTGCTACTGTCTGACTTCTTCGCTTTAGCCTGCTTGAAAGAGGTTAGGGGAGCAGTGCATGAAGTGAGCTTATGAGGTAGGATAAGGCCGCGCCAGAGGAAGAAAAGTGACAACACCTGGCGAGAGAAGGAAACATTGCGAACCTTTATTAAACGTGGTACGTTATTATTATACAAGTTTCTGTGTGCGGCTTATGCACGTCTTATAGGCTATTGTCCCTATTTTACGCGTTCAAATGGTTTTCCCCGAGGTGAGAAGTATAATTCTCGCGTTGTGCGACAACTGAATTATGGTATACATTGAAGCCACGGAGTTGTCTACAGTGAGAACAAGTCACTGGAGCTTATGGTTTTACAAACACTCATACAGTCTATATATTTGCGATAAGTTTTTATTTTACTTTGCAATTTCACATCTTTCACAATTTTTATATAATTTAATTAATTATATTCAAATGTTATTTTTTCGAAATTTTCAAAGTAAAACAAATGGTAATAACTTATTGCTTTTGAAAAACGTTCATTTTATGTAGCAGTGAATAATGAGATATTGAAATTCGCATTCCTCAATATAATAAACTATAATAATAATAATATTTTAATTAATGAATATTTGCCTTTAATTTACAATAATAATTGAGTAAATATTTTATTTTCAACTAAAAATATAAAAATTATCGATAATTTGATCATAATCAAATTTCGTATATGTATTTCCTCATTAATTATTGTTAAAGTACATTTTCTCTATAAAGAATTAAAATACATAATATAATTCATACATTACAATGTAGAATTGATCTATTTAACATTACAACTATATTCTATTTATATTATTCATCATGTAATTAATAAAATAAATTTTATTAATATTGATTCTGCTTCTACACATTTGTTCGCCGATACTATGACAACAGAATCAATTTTAAATCTTAATTAATAATAAGTTGATTAGTGTCATGTGGCATCCATTACGGTAGCTTCACACAAAAATAATACTAATATTTTTATAAAATTACAATAAAATATACATAGTTTTAATCTGTAATATAATAAATGAGAGAACTTAATCGATTTCTGATAAAGTTTCAAAGTGGTGAATTTTTGCAAAAACATGATCCGCTATCAAAAATATATAATACTTAATACTACACTGAGAAAAGGATTTTGTTACTGTTAACATGGCATTGTAACTATTAACATATCTATATTGAGATGTGGGCAAATATTATACGCATTGGAATAGTTAACTTACAATATGTTACTAGTAAACATTGATATTGTATTAGTTAATATATCGGGTTTTATCGTCAAAATCTTCCCTATATTCAAGTATAGGATATTATTGTAACAGTTACAATATTACAGTTTCAATCAAATAGATAAATATGTTCACTATAAAAATATTCTTCTCTCAGTGTATCTGTTCTTTTTACCGAATTTATTTTTTAATTTATTTTTTAAATTAATTTATTTTTTAATTTATTTTTTAAATTAATTTTTTTTTCTACCGAAAAACCATAACATGTACTTACAGAATATATTTCTGGGGATTCTTCAAAAAGTTTAATTCATTTTTTCATCTTTTGAATATCCGAGACATGGCAATTTTAATATAAATACAGTAATATATATTAAAGTAAAGAATGTGAATAATATTGTTAATATCTACATTAACTATGTGTGTACATACATTATAATAAGGTGTCGATTCTGACATTAGACCAATAATTTTAAATTAAATTCTAATTTTGTTATCTACTCTTCAAGTATAATACCTTTTATATCCGTTGACATCCTCTTTTTTTGTTATCTTCGTAGAAAATATTAACATCAAATGAGTAACATTCAAATTACTATATTTAAACAGTTATTTTTTTACGTTATCTTTATTGACATTTCTCTATAAATGTATTCCTTAAAATGAATAGTCACAAAAACAGATTTATAATTCTAATTGTTATATATTTCAAAGAAACGTTGAAGTCGATACTTTGAAGCTAATATAAACTTTCATGATTTTTTAAGAAAACCCTATACTATACAATTATTATGATTCAATGATTAAAAAGAAAATTTTAATTACAATGTATACGTATATCTTGAAAATCAACGGTTAGCAATAGATTATGCCAAACACTATTGAGATCTTTTTCAACTTAAATCTAAACAATATTAAAATATGAATTGTAACAGATCATATTTGATCATATAATTATTATTAGATTTTCCATCGGTATCGTTCTATTTGATTCCATGTTTTTTTAACTCGAATTCAACTAATACTTCAACGAATATATAAAAAGTAACATATCTAAACTTAGAGTAGTGACAAATTGAATAAAAAAGTTTCAATACTTTTCTACAAATATATTAATTTTTTGTATAAATATATTATGGTGTACACTTTTTCGAGTTTCAGGCATTGGTCACGTGAAACCGACGCGCCCCTAACTCAATATCCCGTAACGTCGTCTTCGACGGTTCAGAATAATTGTACAGCTCGAAAAAGAATTTTCGAGACTCCCAACGAGTACATAACGACGTTAAGTGTCAAAACTCGATTTCTCCGCTTCAACTTTTCGCGAATTACGCTCAACAGGCTCTTAAAGAGCAAAAGTTCATCAGTCTTAACACGAGTATAAATCCTTCCGTAATAACGTCCTCCAGCGGTGACGACAGTGCTTCTGAAGTCCCCTCTTTCCATCGCCCTTCGCCTCGCTGCCTGGTTATCTGTTCCTTTTCTGTGTGTCCGATCGTTCACCGACTCGCACTACTGAAGGCTCGTTAATGTCATCCACGGCGACGCGCGCTACCCGCAGAGAGAAACTAAGGAGCTCTCGGCGAAATGATGTGTCATGGGCAGGATTACTTAAATCATCGTTGCTCTTTGAACATTCTACAAGTTTTCCTCTCGAAAAACTCGTCTCCATTCTCGATTTAATTTTAATTTTATATACCATTTTAATTATGATTCTATAGAGAGTACAAAAATTGTCATCGAAAATCTATAGATTAGATAAGTTATGGTGCTATGCTCGTGTTAAAATAATAGTATTCGAAGTGATTTTATAATTATTGTTACGATTATTAGTTTTTCATTAATATGTATTCCTTAAATTAATCCGTTGTACTAATATATAATACTCATGAACACAAAAAGTAAATAATTTGTAAAATGTCTTGCAACAAAACAAATTTAACACAATTTGTCCCATAAAATCGATAATATTATATAGCATTGTTCTTAAAAACATAAACAATAATTTTCTGATAAAATACGATTTTTCTTAGCACCAGTTCCCTCCGAGCACCAATTAAAAAATATCGTCGACTGCTAGTAATCCACTGAAAACAGCATCACCGTCAATTATTATTGATTCTACCTTGACGAACTCAAATGCTCCCTCAGCTTTTCCCTAATCCTCTGCTTCCCATTCAGCTTTCGCGCTTCATCATCAGCGTCTCTTTTTGATCCCGAATCTCCCTCATTACCGACCCTCGCCCCCTCGACCCCTCGTCTTCACTTCGGCCCAGGCTAACCGCGAATCAACTCTGTAGAGCTCGCCGCTGCTTCGACCGTCTCTGCAGCCAGAGGCTGGAGATCCAGCCTCTCCCACTGCTGCGCGCCGCTCCTCGTCTCTCCTCTCAGCAGCCGAGGGGCTTGCACTGCACACCGACGTCGGTGCACCGGCACTCGCGGCACGGACCCGACAACTCAGTGATGATCCTGCCCACGCCGTACATCCGCCCGTAGATGTTGCAGCCCGCTAGTTTCAGTAGACCGCCCGTCGGTCCGGCATCCTTCTCAAGTGTCTTCTTCGTCGTTGTCGAGTTCCGCGACGACGCCACTGCTGCTGCTGACGACGACGTCACACTCATATCTGCCGGAGGGGTATTGGTAACTGTAGCCGTAGTCGCAGTAGCCGCCGACGGCATTCGCGGCGACGTTGACGAAGGTGGCGACGTCGTCGACGATACAATCGCACCAATGATATTGCTAGCCACGGTTGCTGCGGAATTCGTCAACGGTGGAACTTTCGTCGTAGTTACGTTGGGCTTGACGGTAGTGGTAGGGGTGGTGGGATCGTTGAAAAACAGGTCCAAGACGCTGTCCAGGGAGAAAATCGAATCGTCCTCGTCCGATGGCGCATCTTGGGTAATCGGATTGACGTCGGCGATGCTGCTGAAATTGCCGGCATTATGTTGGCTAACGAGATTCCGCTCAGGCGCCACCATAGTTGACTTGCTCTCGTTCCAAATGTCGTTGCGCAATGGCCCCGCAAAGCCGTCGAAGTTGGAGTTGGCGCTGCTACTCGTAGTCGTGGCACTGATGCCGCTGATGAGGCTGTTGGCCGTCGTTATGCTGCGATCGACGAGGTAGGGCATCATCATGTTACCGATGAGAGAAGGCAGATCCGGCGCTGGCTCAGTCTTTATGACATCGCGGAACGGATCCGGCGAGACCGTCGGTTCGTGCACGAAGGATGACGTCGAGTCCAGCCGGTCCAGTACTACTGTCGGCGATTCCACGCCATTCACTGAAATTTGCATTCGAATAGATTTGGTGAAGTTCGGTTTATTTGGTTGATGCAATTTACGCATAGAGCGAAACTTTATTTCTTATTTCAAATGCATGTTAAGAAGTTTGAACATTACAAATTAAATTTCAATATTGGCTGGAATTCTAGTAAAAAAATCCTTTTTTTCCATAACTCGAAGATATTTCGCCACATTTGAAAGTTATTTTAATTTCATCTTGGATTTGTTACTTAGACATAATTATGTATTATTAGATATCGTGGTGTTCAGATATTACGTATTTAATTAGCAAAATTCTTTTCTAAGCATGAATGTAATTGAGAAACAAATATTGTTGAAAACTTTAAATATTTATAATAGATAGTACCCTGGTAGAAAATTAGCCATACTTTATAGCTAACGTGTTAATTAAATGAAAGAATTTTAGTAAACATCATAATGCAAGAATGATATAATTAAAAGTTCTACTATTACTTAACATTCATATTTTATGAAGTGTAAATGCCATAATTTATTTCGGATTGGTACATAATTATGAAATACAAGCAATTTTCATTTTTAGCCATAAAGTTAACTGAAAAATAGCTAGCTTCTGGTTAACATTTCCACCAGGGTATTAATCTATTATTGGACACTTTAAAATGCAACGATTATAAAACTAATGCATCTTCAACTAAAAAAACGGATTTTATATAGTTAGCCATTATATACCGGTTTCTTTAATTCTCATAAACTAGATAAAAAACATTACAAGTAAAGATATATTGAAAGAAGCACTAAACCTTCAGTTATTTTCAATCTAGAACTTTAGTATAAGATGATATGCTATCTAGTATCGTGTTCCAATCTCTAAACATGTAAGTAATTCTTGGAATATCAACTTAAACTTTAGCAATGGCGGTTGAATACACGAAGATATTATCTTTAAAGCAAAATAAGATACAATTACACATGAGCCTTAAAATCTTTAAAAATTATAATGTGGACATGTACTAGCTATCTTGTATATATTATTCAATAACCATATTTCAATACAAAGTCTTACCATCAAAGATAGTACAATTTTCATTAAATTAACTCAAAATCATACTTTCAGTAGCATACTAAATCACTTATTGTTATTATTTATGTCTCCAATAGTAGACAAATATTGTAATTATAGGTTTTAGTGAAGAAAACCAACACTTTTTGTTGAGTAGTTAAGTTAGCATAATTTTAACGAAGGCTCCAAACTTTCAATAACGATGCAACCTAACAATTAAAAATTATTAAACTCAAATAATTTCACTAAATAATTTCAATAGGCATCACAAAGCCTTTTGTGTAAATTCAATAGCATAGTAATATAAAATACAAGGTATTTTTTAACCAGACAAAAAATATGCAATTATATTATTTAACACAGTAGCATGATTAAAGATTCAGCATCGCCATATATGCATAAAACCAAGTTGTATATTTATTATTATCTCTATTATATATATTAAAATATTCAGTATAAAATGTCACGTGCACAACGCATTTCAATTTAAATTCAAATTTCATATTCTAAGTTTCAAAGTAATAGATATAAGTTAAATATTCAACCCTGGTTATAAATAAATAAGAAACTGCTATCCTATACAAAAAAGAGATGAACTTGAGATTGTCACCTCTAATGATTGTGATTGGTCGATTTGAAATGGACAAGTAAAATTTGATTGATCCACGACAAGTACGACGCGCGGAGCGCGCATTGACACAACTAGTGTAATAAAATAAATATAGCTGAAATAAATCTGTTGTAATACATACCACAAACTATTTTACTGCAACATTTGTCATTGGGATCATTAACCCGTTGACAGCCAATCTTTAGTGGAGGGCATTTACGATTGGAACACATAATCTCTCCATAATAGCAAAGGCATACAATACAAAGAGCTGTATTTGGTAAAACCTGTCCGTGGCTGTATTCACGTCCTTCGTACAAACAATGGTTGACTAGCTCTTTCCCATGAAAATAAAAAGAAAGATAAAGCATAAAACTATAATTTACATATATAAAAATTAATTACATTGCGAACAAGTATTAACTTCTGTTTGAAATGGTATAAACAGTATGTACCTCCAGTTTTTCTGTTAGGATTCGGAACTAACAGCGTTTGCGGTGCGACTGTAACCCCCGTACCAATTTCTAAATTTAAATTCGACGAGTGGAAAAGTGGGTCAAAGTACGGCGGCTCCCTTGGCACGAAACCACCTGTTAAACGTGAAATAAGACATTATTTACCTAAACACTTTTCTGACTAACGAAATGAGCCTCCATTAAGAGGATTATGTTTTGCATGCCGTCGCGTGATATACTACAGTGAATCTAATATTTCAGATTATGAAAAACTTGAAAATCCAATACAACGTAAACAGTACAGAAATTGATTTTAAATAAAATGTTTTATCGCATTAATACATCATATTACTGTCCTTATAGAGTGAAATAATTTTGTATAAATTATCTCTAGTAAATGGTAAGATATAATTATGTATCTGGAGTTAGACGTAAGTGTTAAGGGTTGATAAATATTTCTTACATCATTACTAAAATAACAACTTTTTTGAAAAGAGAAATCTCAATTGGCAACAAGATAAATATATCAATGTAGATATAATTGCAAGAATATCAAATGAGTTTTCATATTGAATAGGCACATTTCAGATGCGTCCTACATGCCCTTATTTATTTTTCTCGAGTGCCCTCCGTTCTTTTCAATGCTAAGTAGAAAAGGAAAAGGTCGATTATACAAAAGCGGCTTCTTCCTTTGGCCCATTCAGCGTGGCGGTAATACGCTTGAAGACGCTCTATGCTTCGCTCTATGCGCCTATAGCAAATGGCAGATAGCGAAAAAGGAGCAGCCATCGCGACCGGCGCAAATATATCTCCCCCCTGCTCTCTCCTTTCCTCTTTCCTCGACGTACCTTCCGTTTTCTCGGGCGGACTGAATCGGTTCTCCTGCGTGACAATGTCGTAGAAATTGCCGGCGTCCGTTGGTGTTCTCAATTCCGGCGCCACCGCGACCGCGCTCACCGGATATCCGGTCACGGCCGTCGGCACCGACAGGGACGGTGGCTGCACCGCCACGACGTCCACCTCGCCCTTGTCCTTGACTAAGGCGTCTGCGGCAACGAAGGGGATTATTCTGCGGGAGTGAGCAAGAAAAAGAGAGAAAGAGCAAATGAGTGAGTGAACCCTTTATCGGTGCCGTTCGTCTCACCTAATTATTGGCATTATCTTGCGCGGCGCGTGCTTAAGCTTAAGCTTTTTACGAATGCAAATGAAATTACTCGTTCTCTTTTCCGCAGAGAGCTCGCATATTATACCCTGCGCGCGCGCGCGTTTACTTTTTATTATCACATGAATATTCTGGACTCTTGGTTAGCGAAGAAAAAGTTATTCCCGCGCGAGATGAGATTATAGCTGTTTGTTCTTATTAAAATTTATAATTGAAATTGTCGAGATTATGAAGCACGTTGTCTTCTATCTAAACATTTCTTTTCTCTGGTAATGGTGTATGCAAAATACTTATGAAGTGAAAATATGAAGGTATAAGAAATTTTATATTTTATTAATATTTTTACTTTATTTTACTTTTTTAGTTTTTGTAATCCAAAGGTGAATTCATAAGTTTCTCTTTATTTAAATTACAAATAGTATTTTACGTAATAAATCGTTTAGTTATATTCAGGGTACAAATATTATCTTGGTTATTTATAGAAAATTAAAAGTTTCTTTATCAGAATTTTTACATTTATGTATTTCACCGTAAATATAAATAAAATGTTCGTATGCGCAATAATCAATACATATTACATTTAATAAAATATTGAATACCTATTGCTTAATACCGTTTAATCAAAAGAGTACATTTACTTTTAAAAAATGTTAACGTTTATATAAAACATTTATGTTAAATTGAAGTATTACACTTATTCCGGAAATTTCTATACATTAAAATATTAAAAATATATTCAACCTTTTGAATCGGCGTTAATGATTGAAATTATTTTCGAAATACGACAAATTCTTTGTAATTCATGATTAAAACGTTAATAAACATATGATAGTTATTTAGTAATGTAAAATTTTACCTAACATTAGGCAACGAAGGTGGTAGAGTCGGCTCGCTATAATCATACTCTCCCTCGTAATCATCTCCTTTCCCGCGCTGACGCGTGATATTGAGTATCGCCTCGATGTCCGGTGGGATCGGCTTACTGATCGGATTTATCGTTACCCCGTGTATGTGGCCCACTGCGACGTTCGTCTTTACAGTGACGTTCATCACCAGCATATCGTCGGGCATGAGTATCGAGGTCGACAGGCCAGCGGACGGCTTCTTCACAGGTATCACTGCCATCTTTTCCTCCGCCCTATCGACTTTCCCACTTTCCTTGATGAATGCATCGTTGTCACTGTCCTTTTTAGTTGCCCTTGCCGTCGTCGACGTCGCCGTCGGTGCTGTTGCCGTCGGCGCGGTTGTCGTCGGTGCTGTTGTCGTTGTCGTTATCCGTTCAGTTACGGATTTTTCTACTGCCGGACTAGATTGGCTCACGGCCTCCATAGTTGTACTGGTCGTTAATAGAGGTTGTGGTGTTGTTGCTGGACGAGATTTCTTCGTTACGGAGCTCATCAACAGCGGTTTCGGCGTGGTTTTATCGGTCAGCAACGTTTTTGGCGTGGTTTGCTTAGTCAGCAACGTTTTTGGCGTGGTTTGCTTGGTCAGCAACTTATTTGGCGTGATATGCTTTGTCAGCAATGTTTTTGACGTGGTAACATTAGTCGTAAACGTTTTTGGTGTAGTATTAATTTTTTTATTAATTTTTCGCGTCGGTTTCTTAGTCTGCAACGTTCTCGGCGTAGTACTACTCAGCGACATTTTTGACGTGCTAGTATTGGTTGTGTTTTTCTGAACCGTAGTATTTATTGGTGGTGGCAACGGTGACGTTTTTACCGCAGTGGTACTCGTTGGCTGGGTCGTCTTCGTCGTCTTTGTCTGAGGGCCTCCAGTCAGAGCCGCGTCAAGATTTATAGATGATGTCACCTCAAAACGAACTTTGTCGCCAGAAGTGCTCTCGAGCTCTTGCCTACGGTTCAAAAATTGCACGTGGAATATATTTTTCGTATTTTTTTGCTTCTTACTAGGTCATATTTTAATGATGTAGGTATAAGCGTTCCTTTGGCTTTTAAAACCATTTCTCAAATTTTTCAAAATCAGACCTTTTTTTTCTTAATTTATGCAGTATCCGAATTTATAATATCAGCGTAAATAAATTAACACATTCAAATATTCAAATTACACCAAGAAATCTAGATGCCTTTCAATCATGTTAGAAAAAAATCACAACAACTTTTGTCCTAAGATAACACAGATAACACAATTATAATCGTCAATGACTAATTATAGTCGTTATTAAGGAGGTTTTACAAGTAAATATTTGCAAACGATCTAATTTTTTTATTTGTCTGTATATCTGACTAGCACAAATCTGATAATATTAATTTAATATTATATTTTAATATAGATTGGTAAATCTGTAGCATGGTAAAAATTTTAGATTTTACGAAAATGTGTATTCAATTATTTTTTTAGCATAAATTATATGCAATACTAGATCAAACGCGCGCTACGCGCGTGGAGATGGACTGTGCTTTGAATACAATGTTCGAAAATGGGAAAATAAATAATCTTATAAGAAAAATATAAATAAACAACATTACGTTGTCATGCACATAGCTACAGTATGGCAAGGACCAATCAGATTGCGAATAAAACGTGAAATAACATAGCCATCAATTTGAATAAAGGGGATTACTGGATGTGTTAGTTCCTAAATAATATTTTACTTCAAATTTTGGTAAAGAAGTTCTGAAAGCTATCTGTGACGTGAGCAGTCTTGCAGTAGTCCGGCACATGTATCGCTCGATCCGCGCAACGTCGGCTAGGTATATGCTCTCCCGTCGACTTCGGCCGTCCCCGGGTGTTCCGAGAACTGCTAAAACGCTGCATTTAAATTAATTTTTGCAATTATCCGATTGTGAATCTAATTATTTATAATTAGCGGTCATGCCATCTCCGGCAACAGCATGGGCAGCGCCACCGTCATACGTAACCAACTTTCCCATCAATTCTGGGTAAAATTTATACCGTAAGTAGTAAACATTACCGTGATACTCAGAAAAATTTATGAAACGTAAAATTTGCAGTGCAGGCCACAATAATGCGAATTGATTACCGCGAGTTTTACGGTAATTTTTCTGGAAAAATTCTATCTATGCAGTTTTCTATAAATATATTTTTAATTATGAAATAAAATTTTTGTTACATAAATGTAAACTAAAATAATCTTCAAAGATAAGATATAAACAATACTATTGAGCAAAATTTGAATGAAAAATTAACAAGTGTGTGATACAACTGTGAACTACATTAAAGAGGCAAACAATCGATCCACCGCCTCGTACGCACATTGGTTTGTCAAAACGATAAGTAATGATTTTAAATTAATGAACAAGGTTACGATCTTTGATGTAATCGAAATTCGTAAGATAAATTAAAAAAAGAGACATTTTTCATAATGTTTCTTTTATTACAATACAAATCCGTTATAGAAACAAAACAAATTTTTATTTTTGTGATTTTCGAAGATAATGAAGATAATGGAGGAGGTCAATAACATGTTGGAAAAGGTTGGTTAATGCTAAAAATAGGTTTTTAGAGACATGTGGACCTAAACGAAGCTATCCCTGATATACCTGTCCATAATCATTTATTGTGATCAGTCAAGGATTCTCTGCTGTTAGATGATGTATGAGTGATTATAAATATTTTGTCTCTATAATAAATAATATAAATAATAATAAATGTCTCTATAAACCTATTTTTAGCATTAACAAATATTTTCTCACATGTTTTGATGATATTCAGAGTGGGCCGAAAACGACTTTATAGTAATCATAGAAAAAAATGTTAGAGTAAGATTGAAAAACAAAAAAGTGAATACCCTAATGCAGAAAAATTACTCAAAAAATTTTTACAATAATGAAAACCTTCACCATTTCAAGAAAGATTAGTCAGTTGCAATCGGTTAATTGATTTTTATTATTTATACTTCACAAACCTTAATTATACCACAGATAAATATTAATATAAAAACATTGCACTTTTGTACCCATGCACGAAGAAATATATTTTTGTTGGCAATGGACAGACAAACTTTGTTTTATGCATTGAACATAATATTGATCCAATTCAATTTTATAGTTTTATTTACTATATTATAGTTGCATTTACTTTACTAAAAAAACTCGAAATTATAACTATATTTTTACGATTAAACCGTATATTTGTATATGAATAAGACAATGACAACATAGTCAAATATACATTTAATTGATCAACTTTGTTGTCACGTGCGAAATCTTGTGTCAGCTAAAGTCCAGTTGCACTCACGATATGAGCAAGACTCGACAAAAGAAGCGCTTTCCTTCAATCTTATCCGACATAGCTGATTTCTATTACAAATCTCGGGAGTCTGATAAAAGCAAGAATGGATAAATAACCAAACAAACCAGCTTATAATTTATCACTTTATCAAATATTCTATTCAATAACCTGGATCCACATCGGGACAAGGATGCTTATACACAGTAAGCAAGCCTACCTCTGAGTAACGCAGTTCTCGCTCGACTCCACTGAGGCGACGATAATGGAGGTCGAGTCCGGCACTTCTGTTATCGCGGTGACAGCGGCGGTTGCGGTAGCGTCTTCATCCACGGGGGACGTGCCGGCGCTGGTCGTCGCCGTCGCCATCGTTGTCTCCGTCGAAGTGTCCTCGAGCATCGTGCTGACTTCCCAAAGATAGACGGAGGCGAGGGAAGTAGCCCCGACTGCCTCCTCCTCGTTCGAATCGGGCGATGCCATCGTCGTCGTTGCTGATAGATCAAAGTCGACCGCATCCGTGCTCACCGGCAACTAAGCGAATTTCAGGCCGTGTGTGGAATAATAATACTAGTTAATTTGATTATTTGTGGATGTTTTGTATTCTGAATCATACAAAGGAAGTCTGACTTCTAAAGTCATTTTTATTTCCTTAATTTTTTAATATAAAATAGTGGAACATTTGATACTTTCAATAGTAATATAATTTCTTACCACTGAGATATCGAGTTATTCAGTATTTGAATAAATGTAATTCAAAATTTATTATTATCTATTTATTTAGATATTTAATTTTGCGTATACAATTTAAGTGCTGATAGCAGATTCTTCACAAGCTAACTCGAGGTGATTCACATCTTAAGCGGAAAATTTATTGCTTCTGGAAGCATGTTAAGGAAAAACTGTTGAAAAGCCGTCATAATATAGTATATCTTAAAGAAAGAAAAAAATGAAATACAGCCCAGGAGTGATATTGACTTCACACAAAGCAGATTTGTAAAAAGACCGTTTTGACTATACTCCGTCATGTTTAGTTAATTCGGCTATTTTAATCCAAAAATGTTTTGTTTAGAGAACTAGAAAAGTGGCTGAATTAGATTTGTAGCCGAATTTCCTCGATTACCTTATATCAATACCAGTAGTATGCATAATTTATGAGCGTTTTATTGAAGTTTATCTCTTTTAGTAAACAGACTTGTAGATATACTCTTAAAATATAAAACTAAAGAGACTCAAGATTTGATAATGCTTATTGGTCGTAAAATATACTCTATTTCCACAAAACCTGAAATATTTTCAATTTTTACGAGCGTCGAGTTAACGCAGAATAGAAAGCTCCATACATAAAATTTTTACGACCGGCATTGCGCGCCACCCTACAAATCGAAGGGAAAATTGAAGAAGGACGAAAACGTAGGAGGGGGAAAAGCGACGGAGAGCGAGCGAGAGAGGGAAAGAAAACAATGGATAAAAATAAAAGGATCGCCACATCGGCATCATACCTCGGTGGTCGTAGCGGTGAACTGCTCCTGATCGCGTGTCGTGTGCTTCGGATAATCCGTCGTCTCGCCCAGGATTTCGTTGTTCATCGTTTCCGTTTCGAGGGTCAGGATTGATTCCGTTGCCATGGCGAACTTTTCCGTGATGATTTCCACGCCGCCAGTGTCGGATTCGAGGGCCTCGTTTACGATCCGGTGACCCCGGCCCTCGACGACGCCCGTGAGCGCCGCGTCGTGAATCGCAGGCTGCGCCAACGATGGTTATGCAGCAAGGAGGAAAGGATATAGATATACGAGGTACATCAGGGCTTATTTAGCATTCAGTTGGATTTATCAAAAGATAACAAGCACAAATAATATATTTTTAAGATTAAATTATTTAGGTCGACTTAAAGTTTTACATTAAATCAATTATTTTATATATGACCGAATCTATCTCAACTCAGGTAATTCGCGTACTCCTATTTCACCTATCATGTTGAAATAAAAATATTTATGTTTAATTTTTTCATTTAAAAAATTTTTGAATCGCGTTTTCTCAGAGAATATTTGATTTATCGACTTAAAATATTAACATATTAAGCACTTATTAAACTTATAGAAGACTGGTTAAAATTTAGATTTGGTTAAGATTTCAAGAGATTATATTCATTTGTTTTTTAGAAAAAATTATTTTAGAAAAAATTTACGTTTTCGTTGTCGCGCGATAACAAGAGCAAAAATTATCAAACCGTCCTGAAATTTAGAACGGATGAATTTTAAATATTGGAAGTGAAAGTTAATTAAAGAAATAATTAAATAAAGTTTGAGGAAGCTAAGGGCCAATGAATTGGCAGTGGTTTTTATGTTCTACTCTAAAAATCATTAGACACATATATTTTTATTTTTTTGTTTCATCAAAATTTCATCCGTTCAGCAATGCCGAAAAATTTCAAGAAAATTCCTGCTTTGAAAAAAATTTTTTGTGCAATTTTCAAACTGCTACTGTTTTACCAGATTTTTAAGCTTTTAAGCATGTGATACATAATTTCACTCAGTTTTGAGCCCGCTTTCATGTCCTTTATGTTATTTAAAAAAAATTAAAAAAATGCACGAGTTATGCACTTTTACTAAAAAATGAACTTTTGAGAGAAGCGCATTTTTCTCGAAACGTCCATTTTTCTTTTTCTCATTTTTTTGTTGTGATACAGGACGTCAATACCTATCTAGACGTATTTGAGAGATTCAAGGGATTTTCCTGGGATAGCGATCACTAATGAGATAACACACAAACAAATTTTTTACGCTTAACGCTTATACATAGTCAATGATATAACAGTCAATATAAAGGTGTTTATCTTTGTGCGTAAGTAATATACAGGTCAATGCGCCTACTTGTATTAGTTGATGTTCTAATACATTTGTCCTCTATTTTATTGCATTTTAAAGGGAGCCTGATGGGTCAGAATTTTTGAAACATCTATATAGTAGTATAGGGAGATATATATGTTTTTTTTGTTGGTACTTAGACTGAATCTTGTGAGTAAATGATAATAATAACAGTTATACTAGTTTAAATAAAAATAAAGATACTCGTAGTGATTATTGCTAATATTGCTAAATATATTTTATTCCAGCCTGTGCAGATTGGTTAATTCTGCAATGACGTGGAAGTCATGTAATTTAAAATTTGAGGAAATTTAAAAATTGTTTTTAAATGTTAGAATATAATTTAACTGTCCTTTTTTCTTCTACTAACAAGGAGAATGTATGATTATTAAACGAATTTTTGCAGGGTTTGGAAATGGAATATCGATACTCATCGTTACAGTATTTATTATCTTACTGTATAAATTTCAGATAGCCTAGCATTGTAGTAGATAAGATGTAAAGCTGGAACAATATTTAACATGTGATGTAACCGCATGGCTTAACTTCGCAAATGTTATATTCATACCAATTACTGGAAAACGTATTTTACTAATCTTATAGTTAGTAATAGAAATGTTATATTCATACATGGAGGATGAGAGTGTCATGGTTTGTGATTAATTAAGCGTAGCTGAAATGAGGGTGCTTTACGTTTATGAGTATATGCGCGGTATGATGTCAAACAAGAGAGACTAAATGTATTTCCATCTTACATATTAACATAATCGTATTAACCTATAGAAGGCCAAAAGCTACTTAAGAGAGTACTATCGGTTTTGAATTAGTGTTCAGAAAATTACGATATTTGGTATCCTAGTATGTTTTGACCTCAAACTGACTCATATAAATTTCTGGAAAGCAAAACCAACCATTCTTTTTCCAAAATTTCTCTAGAATAAATATTAAATCGTTAATAAATAATAGCACGTTTGTTAAAAAATCAAAAGCACTGATGATTTTAGTATAAACCAGCGTAAAAAATTACGTTTGGAAGTTATTTTGGGAAAAGTTTAACTTGATTTGGGTACTTTGGAAAAATTGAATCACAGCTATAGAACCAAACTTCCTAGTTCACCATAGAACGTTTAGAAAACGTTTGGCAAACCTTTCGCAAAATACTCATCAACGAATTTTTTAGTAGAAAATCGTACGTTTCGAGCATGCTTCGAAAAAATGAGAAATAATATTCATTATTTACCGTTTTATCAGGAGATAATATTTCCTGCTAGGACAGAGAATAATCTTTATTAACTGCGTTGTACACTAGTCGAAATACACAATCGCCTACCTTACTTCCATGCATGAAAAACACGGTGTATAACACTCGATAGATGAGCACTTTTCCATGCTACTGGGCATTGCAAAGTTATGAACCAACCAGCTGGATCAGCTACGAATATATTAAATAAGCAGTCACGGACAATGGAATCTTGCTGTTCCCGTGCTGGCTAACTAGTCCTGCATTGGGCACCTCCCCAGGTGGCTGATAAAGGAACGCACACCGGAGGGTTACGAACAACTAAAAATATCCGTAGTGTACCTAGCCGCAGCGTTAGCAGTGCCGGGCAACCTCTGAGCTGCCAAAAGGAGATCCTACGGAGGGATGCAAGCTAAGGGCTACTGGCCTGGATTTTCTAAACGATCTTTCGATCCTGTTGACGGCAAGATGAGCGGCTGGTATCTTAGCTAGAACTAGTCAATGGGCTATATGAGGCAATGCCTCAGTTTTTCAGGCGTGCTCTACTTTCCGCGCGGTGCTTTCCGGAAGCTCTCCAGAGAGTGAAGATCGAAGGCTAGAAGGCAACGTTCGAGAGAGCGGAGATGAGCTAGGGCGGCATGGCGCGCTATATCTAATTATGTCGCTTCCTATCTGACACCGCCTACAGTCACGTATTGGGGCCATGGAGGCTGCTCCCATAGAGCGGGGGAGGGGGAGGGGGTCGAAATTGGCCGGTGCACATATTTGGACAGAATGGCAAAATTAAGTATCGACACTTATTCTAGCTTAGGAGAAAAAAGTTAAGGATGGGGACTTTGCAAAGTCGAATGGAAGAAGTCAAATGAAATCAGTCGACTATCACAGTAGATACCACCCAGGTACCTTCCGAGTAGGATATCCCCCACAGGGAAATACAGGAAGCAGAGCATAAACTCACAATAAATCTAGAAGGTATGCAGGCACTTCTTCGTAGTATGAAGGAAGCAGCAACAGTGCATAATAATCGTAATTCCAAAATAAAAAATGGAATACCGCTTCTAGAGACAAAGGTGAGTGATCTCAAGCTTGTGAGGTGCGACTGCATCACTATTCCAAAACCAATTTGTGCTTCTCGTCAAAGAAATAATCGCCACATCCAAGTCGGAAGAAAGAAAACAAGACGGTTAAGGGAGAGCTGCTGAAGCAATGAGCCCAGAAAGCCAGATGACCCCAATCGGAAAAAACCGAAACATCTGGTGGTATCTGCCAAGGACATAGATGCCCTCGCAACATCAAGCTTTCAGTTTGAAAATAACTGACATGAGTTAATACTTAAGGCATGGAAGAGAAAAAGAAGAAAAGCAAAAAGGCGCCATAAGACAACTCACCAGAAGACAATTGTTGATACAACGAGGCGGCAAAGCAGAACTATCAAGTCCTGGAGATCGAAAGCAGAAGCAGTGTTGATTTAACCAAGTGATGGTAAGTCCTATGCAGAAGTTATACATACTATCAAGAAGCAGGTGAACCCAGAGGACATGAACACGACGCCCCAAGCCATCAGACCTGCCTGAGAAGGAGGAGTGCTTTTGGTGCTAAGCTCTGATAAGGTCGGCTTTAGTAGTGCAGTGAAGCAAACGGTCGGAGATACAGCGAGTGCGGTCCACGATCGAATGCCAAAAACAAATTTAGAAATCGGAGACATTGACGTATGCAGTTTAGAGCAAGAAGTAAGGAACACAATTGAGAGCTCGGTCGCAGAGGGTGAAATCGGATAGCCAAGGTAACAATACTGGGTACGGAGACTGCAAAACTGCTCAATACAGCCAAAATGAAGGTTGGCTGGGTAATTTGTAGGATCACCCGCAGGGTAGCGGTAGTGAATTGCTTCAGATATCTTGGCTTTGGGAATCTGGCAAGGGATTGTAAGGGAGTGAATAGGTCAAAGACTTTCTTTAAGTGCAGGAATATCCAGGGATATCTCGCCGCACGCTGCCAAAATCAGCTACAGTGCGCACCATGCGGTAAACTAAGACTGCCTGCGGCTGAGCAGAAACACGTATTAGCCACGTTGAAATGCCGAGCGTTTAGGAAGGCACTTTAAAATAAGAAACTCCGATCGAATAATGACTAGGATAGTTCAGGGCAACATCCACAGCAGCAAACGAGCAAGCCAAATACTCCGTCAGATACAGACAGAGTATGCCGCGGATCTACTACTACTGAGCGAACAGTATTTGAACGCGAAGGGGCCTATATGGATCTCAGACAATGCAGGACGGCTGTCAACTGGATCGCGAATCCTGGAAAACTCCTAGTCGAGGAACAAGGTTCGGGAATGGTCTTCTACATCTAGATCAAGAGCAGGGGGCAACCTATTTCAGTTGTTACTTCATTCCTAACGAATCTGGCGATGCATTCAGGGTGACACTAGATGAGCTAGAGGACGATGTGAGCAGACGCTACGGTTAACGTGATAGTCGGAGGTGATTCAAACGCAAAATCCAACGAATGGGGTAAACAAATGGACACGTGAGGTAAGGCCGTCGTAGAAATGACAGCAGAACAGGACTAATAGTACTTGATAGATTGGAGGGACTGGCGCATAAAATCGAGGACTGGAGGGTACTAAAGGACACTGCGAGAAACTACCAGTACATTTTCTTTGACATAATCCCAGTACATCAAATTAATCAGGCACCGCTAGGAGAACTTTGTTTCAGCGCGAATGCACAAAAACGTATTGAGTCTGATGGTTTGCAACCGGTACGATGAAATAAAATGGTCGGGACGAAATTGTGTAACGGCCCCTTACGAAAAGCTCCTCGATGCACGGACAATGAACAAAATAGTAGACGAACTGTTCAAGACATCCGCTTAAAGGGGATCAGATACGGTAGTAAACATAGGCCATATCCCGTTATTCACAGAAGCAGAGCTAAAAAAGGTAGTGAACTCACTCAAAAACAGGAAGGCACCTGGGTCAGACATTATACCGGGAGATGGATTGAAGGTGCTGCTGAGGGCTTGCCCGCAGCTACTGCAGGATATGTATAATATAATACAGGATATGTATAATATACTATCTGAAGCAGGACAATTTCTGCAAGCGTTGGAAAGCGTAGCGGCTGGTACTCATCGGCCAAATGGAAGGTGACCCAAACACTGCCGGTGCCTACAAGCAGCTTCGGATGATGGACAGTACGGGTAAAGTTCATGAGAAGCTCTTTAAACGTAGATTAAGGTAGAATTTCACGAGGGGGTAGTGTTAAAGGATAAGTTTAGAATTTCACAATATCTAATTAGAATGATACAAAGCTGTCTTAGGGACAAAGTCTTGTACTACGATGCCATAGAAGGGCGCATAATTAAAAGCCTGACGACAGACACAGGGGTCAATGCTAGGGCCAGTCATCTGTGTTATAGATTATCACAGGTTATTTACGATAAAAGATTTGCCAGAGGGTGTCTTTCTTGTATGATACTCAGACAATACTGTATTAGTTATTACAGGTAAAAACTTGAAGGAGACAATGGAAGCTAGATGCAGCTCTGCAACTCATTATCGAATGGCTGCAGCAACACAGTTATCCGCAGGGTACCCACAAAACCGATGTAGTGCTGCTTACACATATACATAAGTACGATCGCGGCAATAAGAGTAGTAGAAACTGGGGGTACTAAAGGACTACACCGCAAGTGAGTACATCTCATTCTCGGTACAAGTGCAGTACCAACCGGTCGTAAAAGAATTTAGGTTTAGTGCCGCTAAAACAGAGAAGTATTTAGCCTGATCTGCAGCGGGTACGACGAAATGAAAAGATTTTGCCTAAACAACCGATCAGCGGCAGATATCTCAAACGTTGGGATGCGTCAATACGTGTCCATTTCTGCGCATGCGAGACATCTATGTCCAAAAAAACGATGGGATAGAGACAGGCCGCATATTGGTGGAATGATGAAATCGTGGAACTAAAACGTATAGCGACTCGATGTCACAGGAGAGCTACAAGGATACATGGGGTGGATACTACCCTTAGGTGCGCGGAGAAGAAATTCGCAAAAGAAGCGCTATAATGGGCAATTAATAGGAGAAAGAAGACTAAGTTTAAAATATTAATCGAGAAATATTGACGCAGATGTCTGGAGTAAAGGGTACAAAATTACAATGAAGCGACTGAATCCCCCGACACCCAGAGTAACACATGATGCAAACACTATGAATAGGATCGTAGACGAACTCTTTTCGACTCACACCCCTAGGGGTCAAGACGAGACAACAGAGGAAGCGAGATTTCCATAATCACGAAAGCTGAATTAAAAGGAGCACTGGGCTCATTCAAGAACATGAGAACCAGACAAAATACCGGTAGAGGCACTGAAGCCGTACGGGTCTGCTCACAACTACTGCTGGATATGTACAACTAGTTTCAAAATCAGCTTTCTGCAAGCGGTGGAAGACGCAGCAGCTGGTGCTTATTGTCAAAGGCAAGTATGACCTGAACACTGACAGTGCGTACAGGCCGCTATGCTTGTTGGACACTCCGAGAAAGGTGCTTGAAAATATCATAAGACCCCGATCGCAGGCCGCGATTCGGGTAACTGGGGGCCTCTCTGATAGGCAATATAACTTTAAACCAGGGTCCTCGACCATAGACGCGGTTAAAATAGAAGTTAGTGCAGCTGAACAAGCACACCAGGTCAATCATTACTCTCGTAAAATCTGCGAGGTAGCAACTTTAGATGATAGGAATGTCTTTAATTCAATACCATGAAAATACGCTCTCAATATACTAAGAGAAAGATTTAGAGTCCCGGGATACCTGCTTCGGATAATGCAGAGCTGTCTTAGTGACAAAGTACTGCTTTATGATACAACCGAGGGGTGTAGAACGAAAGTAGTGACAGCTGGTGCGGCTCGGGGCTTGGTACTAAGACCAGACATCTGGAATCTACGACGGTGTACTAGGGTTAGAGGCGCTACCAAAATACGCTAGCCTCGTAGGATACGCTGATGATATCATTATTTTCGTCACGATCAGAAATCTGAAAGAGACCAAGAGAAAACGAGGCGTAGCTATAAGGCGTATTCTCAGCTGGCTCCAGGAGCATAGCTTGCACCTCGCCATCACAAACCTGAGGAAGTCCTGCTCATGCGTAAGAGTCATCTTGCTCTAGATCGTGGTGGTGTGGATGGATACCCTGAATCTCAAATTCTATTGGAAAAAACAGCGGGCAGCCCAACGACGCTGCGCGTTATGGATCGTATGTTCATATCGAACAGTGTCGAAGGAGGCGGTATTATTACTGATTACGGGCCATCAGATTACGGATTATTAGTCTACGACAACAAAGACCGTATAAGAAAGGTCAATGCGACCAAAGAAGCTAGAGATACCATTAGGCGCGTGGCAGGTTGACTAGGTCCACACCGAAAAAGAAAGGTGAACACGCATACTCATAGGACAGAACTTCCGTAGACTAAACGCGAACATGGTGAGGTCAACTATCACATGACGCAGTTCCTCACGGCACAGTGATACTTCCTCGCCTATCCTTAGAACATGGGCAAGGTACGCAGCCCCAGCGTGCGTATACTGTGGGCAGCTCTTTAAGAAGCGGAACACACGTTTTTGTATGTAGTAGATGTTCGGATGAAAGAACCGAATTAGAGCGTACGATAAGATGCCTAACGCCTAACACCATAGTAAGCACGATGATTAAAAAAGAAAAAAAAATTGGGACACATGCGCGGACTTCAAATATCTCAGAGATTTATGGACAAAGAATTACCCTGGTAGCTAACCCATTGCACTTCTGACGCAATTCTGCTGCACGTGCTCAGAATTTCAGAGAAATTACAGCAGACTATGCGTGGTCTGCTTCCGATTTTTATTACATTTCTGCTGGCAGGCCATAGAATCAGTAACTTTTCAGCCGAATTGCATTAAACTTGGGGTAGCTAAAGTACACTCAAGTAGGGCCCATGTATCGCACGTGTGCATGTAGCAAAACTGTAGCAGAATTTCGAAGAGAAACTTGCAGCAGGCACTTTGCAGCAGAATTGCGTCAGACTTACTGTAGCTTAAGTACAATCGTAGGTCCTACGTACTGCATGTGCGCGTTCAGCAGAATTGCAAAGACAGATTTACAGTAGGAACCTTGCAGCAGAATTACGTCAGACTTGCGGCAGCTAAAGTGCAATCATAGGGCCCACATACTGAATGTGCAAGTGCAGCAGAATTGCAGAAGAATTGCAAAGGCAGACTTGCAGCAGCATTGTGTCAGACTTTCGGCACCTAAAGTACAATCATAAAGAAATATTCGGCTATTTATCCACTATGCGGCGCTCCGATAGTGCTTTCTGTGGATACACTAGACGGGCGTAAGTATATAACCCGTGTAAGTGAATCGTTCAAACGACTCTTTTCGAAGAGTCTGAATTACAAGGCTTGCCTTGTTTTTGATATCCCATTTGCAATGGGGACTCAAAATCTTATGTCAATATCTGCTCGAAGTAAGTTAATTTCGTTTTAAGAATGGATTTTAAAATATAAAATACAGAGGATAAGTGCGAAGGCATGCTCAAGGCATTGCGAAGGCCTTATATGACTGCACTTTAGCAGCCGCATGACACAATTCTGCTGCAAGATGCCTGCTGCAAGTCTGCCTTTGCAATTCTTCTGCAATTCTGCTGCTCGCGCACATTCAGTATGTGGGCCCTATGATTGCACTTTAGCTGCCGCAAGTCTGACGTAATTCTGCTGCAAGGTGCCTACTGTAACACCATTCTTTACACATTTTCTCAAAAGATATTTACTATCACAAAGCTTTCTTTGATAGGAAGCAATTTAGGAGGAAGCAAAACACAAGTTGACCTACAAATGACCTTCAAAATTACATTTAAGGTCAAATCCGAGGCCACCTTTGTATTCCTTGGACTCGATTTACTCGATTTACTATTCTTCATTGGTTAGTTTTTTCATTCCACCACATCTACGTTTGAGTTTGGGGTCCATTACTTTTTAAAGACCCGGTATAAGAAAGGGAAATGTTATTAATGTTGTGACAGAAATTACTCACATAGAAGTTAGATTCCTTGCGAAATTTCGCATAGTCTTTACTAATAAATGCATAGGATGCATAATTTTGCGTTGCTTTCACTTCAATGGTCCCACCTGAAACACCTTTTAGTTAATAATGGTCTTAATTATACAAAGTATGTAACTTTCAAATCAATTAGATGTAGTTATAAATTAAATATAAATATTTTTGCATAGCATTCCTTATCTAATTGTCAAAATAATCACTTTCGTCTCTATTGCTACAGTATCCTTTGAGAAAAATTATAATTACATAAAAACTAAAGTGTGAAGTTACTTAAATTTATTTTGCTAAATAATGATAAATTAGTTTTTTCTTCGAATTTAGACTTTAAACATTTTTATTTTTCGATATTATTTTTATATATTTTTAGAAGCTATAATAGTACATTGTTCAGCTCGGAAGGAAAGTTGACTTTTTCTAGCAAGGATGATAATTGAGCACGAGTGATACACGAGTAACTTAGTACCCAGTATCTTGAGTTGAGCCTTGTATTCGAGAAAAATCATCTGTAAAACTACTCACTGCAATTGTAGGTAGATGGGCAGCACTGTCCCTCCCGGACGATCGGCTTGCAGCCCTGGAGCGGCGGTGCGCAGGCGAGTGGCACGCAGCGGATCGCACCCATGGCGCAGAAGCAATTATCGCAGGCCGCCTTCCACGCGATGTCCCGCACCATTTCGCCCTCCTGGTAAACGTGCTGGTCCGTCCGACAGCCTTCGGCCAGCACATGCGCATGCAGACAACAATGCCGACACTCAATTTTCAATTATATGCATATATACTCCTCCCCGCCTCCTCCTTCAATTATCCCGCGGATGAGTTTATGCATAAGAGGGGCACGAGTGCGACCGACGAGGGAAATGCAGTGAATATAAATTGTCCAGGCGGCGGGGTAGACAGTGCCACTACTCTACCTACGGCCCACTAGAAGTGGGATATCTTAGGAGGTACTTTTGTTGTATCTATACTCTAAGTGTAAAATAATGAAAAATCACTATTTCAGTTGTAAGTTGGACATTATTCAGAATGATAGCCATGTACTAGTGCAGTAGTGTGTTTCCAATGTTTGATGATAAAAATTTAATTTCAGTACTTTAAAGACTAAATATTCACTACCAAAATAGTATACATGAATTATTTTACATTTAATATAAAATTTATCAACATCTCTTACAAAACAAGGACATATAGTTTTTTATTATAGAAAACAACTTGAATTTTGTTTAATTTATATAGCATTCTATTAAATGATGTGTTTATGAGTTTACTAATAAATAGGCTATATAAATATAATAAACGAATAAACTAATATAATATAATAATAAACTAATAAATATACCAATAAACTTATAACTAATAAATCATTTTGTTTCCAATTGATATTAACATGTAAATACTTTTAACGAGGCTTGCTCAAACGGAAAGGACTATTAGTTCTTCGCTCTACCGAGAAGCCACCACGATTCCTACTTGATACCAAATAATTTTAAATGCACTTCAGAAATAAATAAATCAATGGCTCTGTCTTTTTATCTGTACTATATATAGATAATTCTACTTAATTAATTTTTTTATTTGTATTATAGTAGTCTAACTTACGAGGCCCGACAAGATATCTCTTTCTCGAGCGATAAGAAGGCTATAAAATAGCTTTTACTCACGTAGGAATTTTAAAAGCAACAGCGTGCAGATGCACTAAGCATAAAAGGGAAAAGGACATTACAATGACCATGCAACGATTGCGTGAGCCCTTAATTACGCTCTGCAGCGAGTGGGCAAGATTTTGATGTTGAGTTTATACAATCCGTATATATATATACAAAGACTAACACTCACCGTTTTCTGAGATTGCTGCGAGGGTCGTCGAGAACTCGGCATGACCTGCGAAACAAATAAAATAACTTGTACTTGATTCGTCGTCATGCTCAAATTAGTAGTTGATATTTGAAGGATTTCGTTAAAATATTTTAAATGTGGCTATTATCTTTCTGTTTTTTCCTATAGAACGTGATTTTTAGATTGTATTCTTAGTTAGAGAAAATTAAAAATATTACAAGCTTTTAAGAAGAACGAACTTCACTTAGCTAAAATTAAAATTTAAATTAAACTTGTTTTTGTTTTTCATCAACATTCTCATTACCTACCTTAAAATTTAAAAGGCTAATTTTCTAGTATAATGAATTTCATTTGTTAGGGCATATTACAAACATAAACTGCATTATATTTGAATATTAATTTTTTAAACTATTTTTCGTCTAGTACCAAGAATTATAATTTAAACTAATTTTCCAACATTTCAGTTTTAATTGAAATAGTTTCATATAATATTATGAAATTCTTTTGTTGATTTTGAATACTTCGTTAGTTTATAACGTAACGTTTGGACCACTGGCTTGCTTTTTTATGAGTACAGGTAACGACCACTACAACCATAAAATAAAATATTCTTTCAATATGATTTTATTTTGAAAATATCTTCTATTTATAATATACATAAAAGTTTATCAGGATATTAATTGCTTTTTGAATAAATATTTTTTAGGAAGTTTTTAACAAATATTTTCAAGTTTTAGCTCTGATAAACTTTTCTACACTAACTTTTTGTACTTTTATTTTTGAAGTAAAAATAAACAAATTTCCAAAAAAAAATAAATTTTTTTATTTTTATGTTCCGTTTTTATTTGCAAATCTGGTCACGCCTCGCACTCCATTCTTACATATTTCAAAAAATTTTCAGCTTGAGATTCTCCGAGATTTAAAAAAAAAATAAATAAACGAAGAGCAGAGAGACAAGTGCCTTTGCTCCTGCAATACTCACGGGTGCAGTTGTAGGCGACGGGACAGCAGGAGTGCGGCGCGTAAAACGGTGCGCATCCGGGCAGCGGGAGCAGGCACTTGGGCCGAATACATCTTCGCGCGCCGGAAATGCAGTAGCAGTACTCGCAGCGTCGCGAGCCCATCATCGCCGAGCCCGGCGCGTACCGGACGCCCTCGTAAAGGCATCCTGCTGCTAGCAACACACACGAAACGTACACGTATGACGTCGATTTATATAATGCCTAAAAAAATATGAGATGACGCGACGAAAGACTTGTGCTTCCGCGGCGCCCCCTCAAATGATTCATTAAAGGAGCACGGTCTCGTTAAAAGGTAACAGAATATCCTTGACAAATCCTCGTAAGCATAATTTTTCTACAAAATCCCTGTTATGATGGTGAGAGAAATATTGGTAATACATTATCAATATAGGATTTGAAATTGCAAAAAAAATAAAATTACGTGATTATTCAAAAAAAAAAATTGTGTTAATACTATTAAAGATATTTGAGAAAATGAACACAAGGTATCTGATATTGAATATGCCACTCTTTGGAAAAATAAAAATACAATAAATCCAACTTGCAAGGGGCACACCAGAGATGCGGGTCCTGGATTTGCCTAGTCGTGCGGGAACCACTTTCTTTTAATAAATAATGAGACACGTGTCTCAGGATTTTTCTGAATGGGCACTTTTTTTTGTTCCTGAGTAAAGTTAATGGCATTATACAATGTAATGTGAAAAATCCTTAGAAATACTAAAAATTAAATGTCTCATTATTTGTTAAAAGGAAGTGTTTCCTGCAAGCGTAGGCAAATCCAGATTCCGCATCCCTGGTGTGCCCCTTGTTAGCCGCCAGTATCTATATAATTATTGGTATTTTAACTTCGATTTAAATTAATTAATATTCTATAACTACATTATAGTAAATGATAATAATATATTTACATTATTAATGTGTCATAATACACTGTATAAATAAAATAAAAAAGTCTTCAAACTTATTGAGATTGTAGTACAATAGCTATTATCGATATTACAATGATATGATGAAATCAGCATTAAAAAATTGAACGTACCTTCTTCTGTTCGCGAGTGATAGGAAATTGAAGCTGCTGCTTTTGAACGTTGTAGGATATTTTCAGTTTCATCTGTAACAGTACAGACAAGTCTATAATATTCAATTATTCTGGAAATGATTAGCTATTAGCTGGCTCTTGTTCGTAATTAACTGGTAAAAGAAATAATAAATAACAAGAAAATCGATGCTATAATAACCAAACTCGCTATACCAATTATTCTTGGCGTACGCAATGCACACCGTATAAAAACTCCACTTGTTAAATTGTGGCCCATTATAATTTCACTCATAATGAAATACCCGTTTCACGCTTTCACGTTCACTCTTTTCCTCACCGACATTTGTATAAATTTCTCAGCCACCTCGCGATGGCTGGTTAATTGCTTTATTTCTGCATTATTGCGTGCGCGCGACCCGTCTAATGGGTTTTCATCCCGCGGCGGCACACTTTATGCGCATGGTCCTCGATTAAATCACTAATGAATTTCAACTGTTTATTATACGAGCTTAAATTATTAAACAAAAGTGTAACCACGTCAAAGGAATAGCCTCACAAAGAGAAAAAGAGCAAGTGAAAGAAAGAGAACAGGAAACAATTTTGAAAAGAAATAATGCATAATGTGAAAAAGATGTACAAAAATGCTTTGTGAAATACAACCCTGCACAAAATAAAATATTCCATATAATTAAAATTTCAAATAAAATAAAATATTTGTGAAGTATTTGAATTTATATTACATTCCTAGCATTACAGTTTATAATTTTTCTAGATTTGTAATGTGTGTGTATGTGTCCAAAACTTCCAGTTGTTGTACTTGGAAAAGCGGGTACACCAATATCTCTTTAAAGAAGTCGTCACCCGCGTAAAAAAAATTACGTTTGTATCAAGTTTGTATCAACTTGACGTTTTGCGCAAGTTCATCTAAACGTGTGCAATGAGACTTTCCCAAAATTTGAATTTTTCGTAACTATGTTTGCCCAAAGTTCAGCAAAAGTTTTCCGAAGTATTACCATACTTCGTGCAAAATAGGAAAATGATAAAGTTTAGGTAAAGTGAAACTGAAGTTTATAATACGTTCTGATCAAATTTCAGACGAGGTCGAAATAATTTTAGAATAACTTCCCATGAAGCCCAAAAACAGTACACATTTTCACAAAATGACCTTTTTCTCTGTTTTTCCTATTTTTTTAGTTTCCCATAACTATATAAAACGTTATCTGAACTTGCACCAAACGAAGAAGAAGTTAATATAACGGTTTATATAGTTATGGGAAACTAAGAAAAATATGAAAAACAGAGAAAATGGTTTTTTTGAAATTTTTCTAAAGTTCGGATAAATTTCTCCTGAATGCTGAACGAAGTTTGAAAATGTGTACTGTTTTTGGGCTTCATGGGAAGTTATTCTAAAATTATTTCGACCTGATCTAAACTTGATCAGTACGTATTATAAACTTCAGTTCCACTTTACCAAAACTTTATCACTTTTTCTATTTTGTACGAAGTATCGTAATACTTCGGAAAACTTTTGTTGAACTTCGAGCAAACATAGTTACAAAAAATTCAAAGTTTGGGAAAGTCTCGTTGCACACGTTTAGATGAACTTGCGCAAAACGTCGAGTTCATACAAACTTGATACAAACGTAATTTTTTTTACGCGGGCAATCTTGCTAATACTGTTTGCAGTAAGGTATTGCTTGTTGTCATAATCCTAAGTTATAAAGTAATCTCAGGAATGAAAACTAACGGAATAAAATTGATAACTTGAACCTAGAGCTTGGAAAAAAATAACAAATGAATCGAAAAGAATTCGCACACGCCGTGCGATTCGCCCACATCCGCCGTCGCACCTATCTTCGCCGCAAATCCCGAAAGTCATTTGTTGAGCATCGACCTAATTCGAAAAGAAGTCGGCAACGAGATAGCCTCCGGCAAGCGAGCGCGTGCGTTTGTCAGTTAAATGGGCAATCGGTGTAATCGATTTCGGCTGGCGCACGAGAGCGCATGCAAAGTTAATGTCACGTTTCGCGAACCACATCCGATCTGCGTCCCGGTCCCATCGATTCACCGCATCGTGCACGCGTGATGTATAGGATATACGTACCCTCATCGCTACTGCCCTTACAGACGAGTTCGGGGCAGCAGACGTTCTCGCCGGGTGGCCGGGTGCGGCAGCCGAGTGGTGCTGGCTGTGGTAAGTGCGGACAGACTCTCAGTCGACAGCGGAGCGAGCCCTCGACGCAGCGGCACTGGAGACACGGCTCGGGCGTCGTTACTGGCGCGCCTTCCTCGTAGCGTCGACCCTCATAACGGCAACCTGGAATCGGATAAATCGCCATTAGTGGTGCATTCATTGAGAATAATCAAAGTAAATCGTTATGAATGTGATAATATATATGATAAAAAAAGTGTCTGCGTGTATTATATTTCATGCGACAATGATTTTTCAACTTGTTTTAAAAAAATGTATGTTTGTGAGTCGCACTGTTCCTAAAGAAAGAAGCCAAATTCAAACGTTAAGTTTGTGAATTACGTTTATTAAATCAAGTTTTTAAAGTCCAAGCTAGAATGAATCATGAAATTATAAAATATAAATTAATAATATAATAATTTTAATAAATAAGAGCAGTAAATGCACCCCTTGTGTAGGTCTAATATAAAATGAGCATTGCATATTGATTTAAAATTATAAAGTTTATTGACCTCAATTTTTCACAGGTTATGAAAAAATCTAGAATAATCAAGTAAAATTTATAGCATAATTCAAACAACACATAATCTTCAAGAATTCTTTACGATATATTTTGTGATAATATGGACAAAATAAGTACACTGTAGACAGAGGCATGTATGTAAAAGTTTAATTGCTTTATTTCTTAGTCTTCCTCGGTACATCATTACATTAGAGCAAATGAAATTCAAAGTAGAACAAAACTAATTTAGTCAACAGTAATATCAAATGAGGAGGGTTATTTCAAAGGTATACTTGACTATGTTTTAAGTTATTGAATGAACTACAATACCTTTGATACAAGACAAATCTATTAGATCGATGAAATTATTGTTTGAAGGCTTGATGAAGATAATAACTTATTTAACAGTTTCTTGTATTATACAGAATCTGATACATCATAGTTTATGGCCCAACTTTACATTATTATCTATGCCTAATTACTGAACTAATCATCCGTGGCACAATAATGGCCGTCAATATAACTTTTCCATATCGTCGGGTGGGAGCAAGAATATCCTATCTCCGCTCGGCGCGTAAGAATGTCCTATCTCCGCTCGGCGCGTAAGAATGCCCCATCTCGGTTCGGCGCGTAAGAATGTCCCATCTTGGATGCTCCGTGTGTTGACTTTGAGCCGAGATGGTACGTTCTTACGCACCGAGCTGAGATGGAATGTTCTTACGCACCGAGCTGAGATAGGACGTTCTTTCGCGCCGAGCCGAGATAGGACGTTCTTATGCACCGAGCGGAGATAGGACGTTCTTGCTCCCACCCGACGATATACATATAGTCTCATGAAAACCGTTAAATAGGGATTTTAAATTTTACAATGAGCGTACCTGTACCAACCATAGTTTTTAATACTGTAACTAGACAGTGGGATGTTTCTAGTATACGTTTTGTCTTATGAAAGTATAACCGTAAGACATACGCCAGAGATTGAAGCTCTGAGCTGAAAACCTTACCTGACTCTGTAAGCTCTTTTGGAAGAGACTAGGATAAAAGTTGACAGCTAAATATGACATCAAGTTTTCGGTGACGCGAGCATTTATTCTGTATAAATACATCTCTCTCTAATCATATTTCATTTGACAACATTGTGTTAAACAACAATAACCGTATTTATTCCCATCTCATCTAAAATGGACACTTTTCCTGAAAAGCGAGACTAAACTTATACTTGTTTCCTTCTTTGACTTTTTTCCCATACATATTACTCAGTCGTAGTTGATATGGAAATGAAGTCCTATACGTAATTTTTAACATAAAATTTATGATATCAACAGTGTGGTAAAGCAATACATTATAAAGTAATAAAAATAGAATTATATTTATAGTAAGATAAAAATCTTTCTCCTTTTTCAAATATATGTACGCAATTTTTAATAAAAGCCTAAATAATATTTTCTTTTAAAATTGAGATGACAAGCAGTATATTGATTGGAATAAAACACCTTTAGAACTAAAACAAAAAACGTTATAAAAAAAGAAAATATTTGATCACATCTCCTCAAAATGTACCTTTTTTCAGTTGCTTTGAAAAAGTTGGTAAATCTCGTAAATTTTATCAAAGGTCATACTCTAATGTTCTCGAGGTCGCTCTTTCCGTATCCAACCTTAGTTTTTCCTCAAATCCATCGGTTTTTCCAATATGGCCATGGAAGTGGAAAAAAATTCGTCAATTTCTCAAATTTCATTTTAATCAATCACGTTTACCCCAGTGCCGTCGTCGAAGGATGCGAGTGCAGACCTAAACGGACCGACGTCGAAATCTAGCGACTTCAATAAAAAGGGCCTGTAGAGCCTTAGAGATGGACCACTTGACCTCCAAGGATTTTAATGCATCAAGTGAAGCACCTATTTTCCAGAACAAAAATATCAACGTATGAAAGAAGATCGAGAAGATGGTGAAGGTGAAAAAGGATCTCTTTGGGAAAACTGAGAAGAAATTAGAAGGGATGGACAGTGCCGTTTCAAGAGCCAACAATATCCATAAAACCGTGAAAAGTGACTTAAGGCAGCCTTGTCATATCTGGGAACGACTAGAGAGAGAAAGAGAGAAGATCAGCAGAAGCAAGTCAAGCCTCGAGCTTATGCTAGTCAGCCTAAAATCCCCAGCACATCTAATGCATCACTGCGAAGCAATCGGAGCCTCTCAAGACCATCGCTCAGGCAATGACAAATGTGTCGCTCTAGCGGAGATTAAGAAGAGAAGGTTAGGAAAGGAAAAAGGCTAAATACATCTAAATAAATCTAAATCGAAGTTGCGCTGCACAGGATTTACTGTACCAGACTGCCACGATGCATGTAACGGACGTTCTGCTTATCTCAAAGCAGAACAAAAACTGAGACAATAGAAGATGACATACTGATAAAAGAAACGACGCTGATATACTGGTCCTACCAAGAACCAACGTGCAGGTCAGATCAATCGAACAAGGAAACAGCTACGTCTGCTGCACACTGGGGTAATAGCAGTAATAGCAGGAAACTTCAACGTTTAGTCGTGATCATGGAGTAACGGCCCCGTAGGCGGAAGAGGAAAAATTCTGGACGAACTGATGATCATACTTGACTTAGCGGTAATCAACCATCTAGGAATAGTGACATTTGAAAGAAGAGCCTTCCTCTTGGTGCTGGACCTAACCTTCGTCCGTTCAGCACAGATGAGGAACCTACGCAAGTGGGAGGTCCTGGAAAAAGAATCTCTTAACGACCAGCGTTACAAATGTTCTGAGTTTAAAAGCTGCCAACTCGACCCTCCAAGAAATCTACACAAGGGCGGGTGATGAAGAAGCTGGACAGGCAGGTGTTCGTGAAATACATCAAAAGTTCCCTAGGCATGAATGCCTCAATGACACCGAATGAACTGTCGGGAGACTTTTGAGCAATAATCAGCCACGGATGCGATGCTTCGATGCTCCGAAGAAGAAGACATCGAAATCATAAGCCTACATACTGGTGGAGCTCGGAGATCGCTGAGCTGAAGAACTGCTGCAAACAGCAATGGAGAATAGCACAGTGAGCCTGGAAAAGGAATGGCACTGACCAATAGACGAAGGCAGAAGATTATAAAACGTGCTCGGAAAACACTACGTGACGCTATTAAACAGGGAAATAAGCAATGCTGCGAAAGGCCCTGTGTAGTGACGTAGATCCAGACCCATGGGGTATACCTTATAGACTGGTGATGCGTAAACTTAATCCCGATCAAGGGCAGGGCGCCCCAAAGGACAAGCAAACGGCGCTGGTAATAGTGGATGTACTATTTTCGCAAGGTGAACCTAGGACAAGCTAACCAGGTAATAATAAGGTCAGTGTTCCCCTATTCCAGTTAAGTGAACTTACAACAGCGGCAAAGAGACTGGATAACGTAAAGACTCCTCCTGGGCTCGACAACATTCCTAATAAGGTTTTAAAATTAATTGTCCTGGAGAGATCCGAATTCATCTTAAACCTCTTTAACACATACTTAGAAAAAGGCCTTGACACCAGAGACCCCTCCTCGTATAGACCGCTAGGTATGCACGGCACTGCAGGAAAATTGTACTAACGAATCATACTTAAACGAACACGTAGAGATCTGACTAATGGATCCGTTTCGCATTGTTAAGGTAGTTCATCACACATATATAGCACAATATATAGCTATTCGTAATGAATTTTTTTTGTTTTGTCTTTTATAATTGATGCAACCAAAGCAAGTTTATTCGAATGATGGGTGTTTTAAGAAGTAGAAAACATTTTTTTCATGCAAAATTACGTAGTATTAGCGC
>UXGD01001124.1:0-39586 GCA_900474315.1 Torymus auratus | reverse complement strand
GCTATAAAATAGTATACGATACTCGTGACTTAAATGGCTCATTATTACACGGCGTTTAGCGCCCTCGCTGCGCTCGGACGCTAACCTCACGCCGTGCAATAATGAGCCATTTAAGTCACACGTATCGTAATATACTATTAATGCATGTAAGTGTGAAAGGTTAACCCAAAATGTTCTTTTGATCGTTTGGATTTGTAGGTATTATGGATGTATACGAACCAGAAAATATTGATCTTTCGGATTATAAAAATACAAAGCAGCTTTTATCCTATTTTTTTTTATTCTTTTTTTGTATTGCTTCTGTGCTGAAATGTTTAACTACTTTTTACTCCGCCTACTCAGGTAATATTAACATTGACACAATAAGGTAAAAATCTATTATAAAAAATTTATTGAATACTGTCATTTATACCTCTTTGCTTAAATTTAAAATTATCAAAATATTATTCTTCAAGTTAATAATCTTCTAACTCAATCTATTTAAGATTTTTACTGGCTTAGATTTTTGTGACATTTTTTTTTTAATCTTAGTAAGTTTTGTTTTTTAAATCCTGTTAGTTCGGAATTTAGAATCTTGTATTTGAAAAATATTGAAAACTATTCTATTTCCTGAAAAAATATCTATCTGAAAGTTTGCCATCCCGACGAAATACGTCCCCCATTTTTCTCGTATTTTATATTTAAATGTATTGCACTTCTATAAACTATGTTCTTCTCTTCATTAATAAAATTTAGAAAAAAAGAAAAAATCTAGAACTTTAATTCTTATTCAAAGAATAAATCTTTAGGCACTTATCAAAAACCTCTAAATCAAACTTCAAAATAATTTAACAACCAAAAGAATGAGTAAAAATCTTATGTTACTTACGCAAGCGAAGGCGACAACGCAGAATAGGATAGCGAGCTTCATGATGCTTCTTGAAGAGCTGAATTTCGATTGATCCCTGTTGCCTCTGCACCTTATATACATAGATCTTCTCTTGCGCTTCTTAATTCCGATTGCACGCAGTTGTTACAAAGAGCACTGCAGCTGTGTCAATTCAGCACATTTAATCTCCTCCTCGCATTGCAAATGAGCATCGAATGTGCATGTCTGTGTGTGCATTGAAGTTTTCCCAAACTTCTGGTAAACAACTTTGCGCGTCACAAATTGCCCACAATTCTTATGGCTATTATTTCAGCCTTTTCCTATTCAATGCAAAAGTTAGGGGCTGTAAAGTTTTTAAACCCCCTCGTTTTCTCGTTATTCAGTTTTGCCGAGTCAAAACTTTCGGCCCCTGTGATTCGATAAAGGAGTTTTCAAACCACCGCTCCGTAATCGTCCGCAAACTTTTCGCCAACCAACTAACCCGCCACCCTCGTCCACCTCCGTTTTATATATGTACACACACGCTTACGTGTACGTGTAATAATAGATTGCATAATCATCTGTCTCCTTTTCCATGGACTGATTAAGAAAAGAAATCTCGCTCGTTTAAGCAGGAACACGCCGCTCATTCATTAGAATGCGGAGACATGGGTGAACGTCTCTCGCTCTTTCTCGCCTAGCAAAGTCGCCGTCGTCTGTCTCGACGACAGCGAACAACGAGATCATGTACCTACTTCGGGGGAGGGAAAGCGCCGCGAGGGTGTCTTCAATCAGCATAGTAAAGCCGGAGGGAGTGAGAGAGAAAGACACGAAACTTTTGATATGTATGCGTTGCCTTTGCCACATTATACACGAGAGTGAGAGTTTTTTGTTGTTTTTTTGTCTGGAGATACGGCTGTAATGCGTAGAAGTCGGATTTTTTGTGTTGGATTAAAGGTGCCGTCAAAGGTGTTGAGGGAGATGTATGCTCTTTGATGGAAGAGGAGAGGGAATTCGAAATGAATATAAGAACGAGGTTTTTGAGTCTAGGAATATATAGGGAAGGTGGGTTCCTAACGTCGAGTGATATATGTATGAGCTCACAAATACACGGGAAGATAGTATCTTGTTCGGGTCTATTGTTAGACGGATAAACTTTGCTTCACAGAATGTAGAGACTAAACTTGGCGTAAGTAATGCGTACGTGTGATTTCTGAGTTGCGCGAAACATTAGAACAATACGTTTGTGGTGCTTTTTCTTTAAATTTCATTTAATGCTATATTACAATTATAAAAATTTTAGTATATTATAATTGTAGATAAAAATCTGTATTAAATTATATTTAATGTATACTTTATTAATAATAGGACAATTATATTAATTTAGTATATTTTTTGTTTATTCGTATGCATTAAACAACATTTACTGTTTGTAGAATACGTTTGAAAATGCTGATAAGCGAACCAGTTTGTGGAATTGTTTCTGTTAATTTTGGAACAAACACAGTTAATTAAAACGTTCGATCATCAAATTATTTGTTTCCTGTCCCGTAGCTCCAATCGATTAATTTGCGCGTGATAGACAGCTATCCTTTTAGAGATGCGAGTCGGAATTTTTCCATCTACTCGTCCTTATTTGCTTTACGTTTAAATAATTGCCAATTTGCGCAAAATACTTAATCGTGTGTGCAACGGACGTAAATGTAAATTATACGTGGAAAACTTCCAGGTGTTGTCGCATTACACGAAAAAAATGCTGTTAACTGCTTTTGCATAATACTTTCTCAAAGAGAATAGGAAAAAAATAGTAAAATCAACTGAATTAGTAAAGTAACAATTCCATTTCTCCAAAAATGGAAATTCTACTTTTCAAAAACTTAATTTCTACTTTTCAAGAATGGAGATTCTACTTTTCAAAAATGGAATTTCTATTTTTCAAGATTTCTAAAATCGAAATTCTTATACTATTGAATGAAGATCTTACATTTCAGAATCGAAATTCTACCGATTTTTTTGAAAGTTCAACGAATTTTCCACTTTTCAGTTAAGTTAACTGTGGGAAATATAGAATTTATTATTATTTTCCGTAAATAGTTACATTACATTAATTATTTTTTTTTTAATTTATATTTGAATATAAAATTGCATCAATATGCAAACTTGATTTAGCACATTATACATTATTTGAAAGTTTATATAAAAATTATATTTAAAAACATTTACTGAGTAGAAATCGTAATTATTATAAATGCAAGTTAGGAAATTTAAATTTAAAGTATCAAGAGATGCTATTTATTAAGTGAAAAAGGACAAATGAATGAATAAATTTAAAACTACACTACATTTAAAAGATAGTTTTCACTGTGTTTAAAAAATTAAAACGTGACTAAAAGGGGGGATCTCTTTTTCAAAAAGAAGTTTCGTTCAAGAAGTTGTTTGAAAACGGAGATACTGCCTTTTGGAAAAAAAGTAACATGTATTAGAATTTCATACCCAATCCCACTTCAACAAAAAAAAGATTCTATAGTTTTTATTAATGCCGTTTTTACTGGCATTGTTATAATTAAAATGAGCCTTGCATTCTAATCTCTTATTTTTTTATGTGTATGTATTGTTAATTCGACGACGCAGTCGCGAAGTATCGACTTGTCAATCATGTGGTAGAATGACACGCGGCTATACTGATTTTAAAATGTGCGAGTGACAAAAGTTTGCGAATGAATTATATTAATATTAAATATATATTCTTTACTCTATAGAAATATTCAATATGTTTTTTCTATATTATTCATTTTCTCGATTTTTACAGAATATTAAAATAAACACTTCGCGTTTCTACTGACTAACATGTACACATCATCAACTCCATTTACATATAATAATAAATACTGCCACGGACGCCACTGTTCTCACAGTGCATACTGCTGAGACAGCGGCGTCCGTGACAATACCATGGATTCTACTTTTCTTAAAATAAATATCAAAATTAATGCATGTTTTAAAAAACCACCAACTCTTTAAAAAAGAAAAAGAAAAAAAAAGATTTCAACACCAGATCCCCTGCAATTAAATCACGCCGCCCTTAATCACCAGCCGAACTCCAAAACTAAATTACACTACACACATCCTCGAACTCTCAGTACCATCGTCGTCGTCGTCGTCGCGCCCCTTCTATACCCTTAGACGGCGAAATAACCGAATCGCGCGCGGGGAGATTCAAATTGCTCAATCGCCGCCTAACGAACTCCCCCCTTGTACGAGCGACGCTCCTTTACTAACACACACACACACGCGCAGACATACTACACACCAGCAATTAATCGATCCGCATCAGCGAGGCTAAAAAAGCCACCCCGCATTAAACGCGTATATAATATCGACCCCCCGTGCAACACACAGACACCGAAATAAGTGAGGCTTGTGTAACGGATCGGTCTCGCCTCACACACGCAGACACACGTATGTATATACGACAGTTACGCGAGCGCTCACCCCTATATATATGTGCACCGCGTTCCCATACAGAGGGGGAGAGGGGTGTCGTGGGAACCGTCTCGCTCGATATGCGCGGTGTGTATAAAAGCACCCGGGCGCCAGGTCCCCGGGATTCCTTTGTAGCGAATCAAAGCTCGATCCTGCGCTGGCTCTCTCACTCTTTTTTTTTGTAGAGAGACGGGATTTCGGCAAAGTGCATGAGACTCGCTCGATGGCCATTCCGGTGTGCTTGTATGCCTCTATACCTTTGTGATAGGGATGCATGGTGACTGGGAGGGGTAAGAAGAGAGGTGAGCGTGAGACGCGAGGTGTTGTGAGAGAGACATCGTTGCTGCTGTTGTTGTTGTTGTTTTGAGGTGGTTAGATTTTTAATTTTTGCTTGGTTTAGAGTTGAAAGATATGATGGGTTTAAAAGTTGGAATTTAGCTGGATTCTTTGGTGCTTTAGGGGGTGGAAAATCTTTTATGATATTTAATAGATATGTATATAATTCGGACAATAGACGTTTGAAAAGGGTTTCATTTTATATTTTAATATTAATTTCAAGATTAAATCTTTATGTCTTCAATAATTACAATTTCTGATTTTATTTCGATTCAGAAGGCAAGCCCTTTATTTTCATTTTATTGAATCCTTCCATTGGAGTTCAACGACCTAAACTTTGAACTTACGTAACTTTGTAATGATTCAATTATTCACGTGGGAGGATATTTTACTTCTACACAGAGGAAATGTGAAATGGTAACAAACATTTTTAAAACAAGAAATATTTAAAAATATATTCAATGACCTTTGGTGTAAAAGTTCGCCGTGCCTGTGTGTGCAGTAGATGTCTAGAGAACGTATTGATCGATTTTGACGAAAAAATTTTGTTTAAAGGATATTTTGAAGTTCTGCAGGGTTTTTTAATTCATTGATTTTCCTTTGTTTTAAAGCCAAAACTTGATTTTGAAAAGTATTTTTTCACTTCAACTTTAGCAAACGCTCCCGAATGGGCATTTCCTAATAATTCAATTCCCACATTTTCTTTTTATTTAAATTTGAATTATCTACAGTCTATCAATATTACTATTAAAGAAAATGTTTTCTTTTTATTCAAATTGTATTTTCGAATATCTTTAATATATCTTCACAAAATTTTTAACTGTTTATTTTTAACCCTTTATATTATATTATTTTACCCTTCGGCGCAGTATACCGAGATATCTCGTCCAAACAAGGTTTTTACTGTAGTCAGGACGAGCTATCTCGTCCTTATGGTATCCGATTTCCAAATATGTAAGAAAATATGCATTCGGGGACGGGGAAATCGGGTAAAACGATTACTCAGGAGGGTTAACTTATGAAGTATTTGAACATATTAAAATTACAAGAGAGTATCTGCATTTGCTTAAGAAAAAAATATTTTTTACTAAAGATGAATTTTTCTTATCTAGGAGTAAAGATCAAGTAATCTTTAGAAAACAGAGATACATCGTAAAAAATCAAGATTATCATATATATATATATAATCTATATATTTATAATTTATATTGTATTCTACAATTCTGTAAAAAATTAAAGTCAAAATTAAAGTTTACTTTTGTATAAATTTTTTATTTTTGGTGTCAATATTTATTAATTTAATGAAATAATAACGTTTCGAACTTTAATTACGAAGTCACCTGATCAGATTTTATTAATGCTTCAGTTAACAATTTTCTTTATACTGTATTGTATTTTGTAATTTTTACAATTATATTGTAATAATTTGATTTTATAATGAAGCCCACTTAATAAATAAATTAATAATAAATAATAAATTAAGCTTGAGAAGATTAAGAGACAATGAATTAGCAGCTGTTTATATATAAATATAATTAAATCAGTAAGACATTATGTACGATATTGAAAATTAATGCCTTATTAATTTATATAATTTAATTTATTGTTCAATTATTATTGAGAAGTTATAAACCTGTATATAAACTATATAATTTTAAAATTAATTACATTTCGTTTAGTTTTGAAATATAATCTATTAGCGACAAATCCGATTTTCATTAATAACTAAGAACTCGTTATAGCTATTAACATAATTTTCTTTAAATTATAAAGAATTAAATCTTACGTTAATAATGCATTAATTATATCTTAGTAATAGTAGCTTCAAAACATAAAATATAAAGGGATACTCACCCATTGGAAAATATTCTAAAAATATTGTATTTCATGTTTTATAAATTTTTTACTATCACACCGCATTTTCCAGGAAACAGTAATGACCTTCGAAAATATCAGAAAAAGGTATTCGGTTTCCAGTTATCGCAAAATTTTATTATTGTAGCGTTGAAAACTTTACGCATAGAGACACTGATTTAATTTCTTGATACCTAAGCTTCATATCAACTAAGAGATACATTAATTTATTTCTGAATGTTTAAAGATGTAGAAATAATTAAGAGAAATATTACATCAACTATGAAGAGACGAGAAGACTAAAACAACTTTTTTTAACATTGCAATTGTTGTTACAATACTAAATTGTCATGTAATTTTCTAAATTCCCTATTTAAACTATGCGACATAAGATATGTTTAATAAAATGATATTTAAGATCCAACCATAATTGTTCGATACCGTTACATATCGTCTGACGCCAGTACCTCGTATAGTGGCCAGCTTTAGGCGCTGGCCATGGATGTGCAAGTATTCCCTATAAGTACAATGGAATACTATTGAACATTCTTAATATGTTATAATAAATTTAAATTATTTCAAGCCTTTCAATATAATTATACCATGTATTACTATATTATTTTAATACTTGTTTATAATGACGTACTTAAAATGCTAATTCTGAAATGCAATTCGAAGAGAATAAAAATTAAAAAATTATCACCCGAGGTGCGTCGATGTCAGCATTGACACATAAAGTCTATTTTAATGAAAAATCGAACGACGACTTGATGAGATCAGAAAAATGCATCAAATCTCTATCAGCCAGCTGCATTAATCGAGTCACGAGGGAGAAGAGCGATATCTATTCTAGCGTACATAAAGGCAACCTCATAGTTATACAAATCGAGATAAATCAATCGTATCTAAAAATAAATCATCGAGTGAATCTAAATATTCATAAACCCCACGTCCTCACATCGAATCCCCGATACTTCTATATAACTAAATCCCCATTCAAAATTCATCGATATACAACCGCGAAGCTTTTAACCTACTAAGCTTCAACTTGAATAATAGAACGTATTTCCCCCCATCTCGTAACAGCCCCTCGTGTAGCCTCGCGTCGACATACAATTTCGTTCTCATTACAAAGCTTTTCCTTTTTTCGTGTTGCAGATTCGGAGCGCACGCAAGAGATCGGCTGCTGATACGGTGCGACTTGAATTCTTCGGTAAGTGCTACCGCCACCTTGCTATACCTACATACATACATATACACACGTCCACGAGAGGGTGGAGAAAAGAAAGTAAGTCAGTAATTATATGTGTAACCCACATAGCTCGCGCGCTTGATATAACGTTAAAGGTTTTCTACGTGCGCAAGTGAAAGAAATGACGCGCGTTCGTTACGTAATAATTTTTTTTTGTTAGGAAAAGTGTGAAAGAGCATAAATTACGCTGAGCGGAACACGCGTTGAACAAATAATCGTAAAGACTGTGGGAGCTTTAGAATATTGTTTTTCCGCAAACAACCGTAAATAAAAAGAGTTTTTGTATGGACTGCAGCGCGACGTTTATGGACTTTTTGACAAGTCGATATTGCGCAAAAGCGGGTATAATTTATAGCGGGCGATAATTAAAGAATAGCAAAAGTTGCGTCACGCTCACATATATATACATATAATTACATCGCCATCAGTCTAACTATCATTAACGTTAAATCAAATTAATTAAACAGAGCGGCATAGTTCGATCGAGATTATACCCCGAGACAATAGAAATACCGGAGCACTGCTCTCCCCTAAAACCGAACGCGCGCACTCGACTGCGCTCGTATACAAAGAAGTACCTGAACGCGTACAATACCTCGCACCATACGCCGACCAATTCCTACACACAGACGAGGGGGGAAAACCGAGCGATGCGGGTCATATTTTTCGACCCGACCGCACCGAATTTCCCTCTCTCTCAGGCTATTTCCGATTTTAATCGAACGGCGTGCGTGCCTGCATATACTTCACTTTCGCTCTCGCACAATGGAAAGCCGATACGAGAGAGTTCGTTTGCTTTGTGCAGGATCGCGAGGATTCTCTCGTGCGCCGTATAGGTCGATTTGATAAACGACGTTATAGGTGTAATTCCGTTTGATTGACCTATATATTTCCTCGGTTTTTTTCGGGGGCACAAAGCTGGTGTGAACGGCGCTGCAGGGATTAGCGCGCTTGATGGTATGTGTGCGTAGGTTTTGGGGTGAGCACGAATGAAGGATTGGGAGGGAAATTGGCGCTTACATCTCGTGCGAAGAAAAATGAATGGGATTATATTCGCTGGATCGCTTAGGGCTAATTTGTCTTAGTGAATAACGACGAGTTTTATAGAGAAAGTACAATACTTTAAGTAAATGTATGGTGATATTTTCGTTAGAATTACATTATTAATAAAAGAAAAATAATTTGAGTCGATTTTCCGCATAATAATTATTAGCTATTAAGAATTTGACTGTGTATTATGTATTTCAAAATAGATTTAGAGCATCTAGTTGACTATATGCCAAACTCATATTGTATTTTATAGATTTTATTTTATTGTATTATATATGCGCAATTTATTTGTATTTATACTTATACATGATTTATTCACGAATGTTTTTATATAGCGTTTGTAAATGTTATTTATTTACAATAAATGACTATTCCTTTATGTTGACTCATTAATTTTTCAAAACTCGCATCGCTGTGGTAATTTTCATCAAACTTTGTTCCAACATCTCTTCTAAACGCCACATATCATTATACCATCCCAACCTCATTCCTCCTTCCTAATTTTCCTACTCCTACCCTCGCATATACCCTCTACCCACCCAATTTCCGCTTCGACAACAAGAAAAAAAGACATCGTATATATATTTTCCAAAACGAGCTGTACAGAAGAAAGACCGAGAAAATCGTCCCGCGTGCGTTATACTGCACACGGCTTTTTCATCCCATACACAAGCGCGCGTGCTCCGCTCGGCTCTTTTCTCCTTATTTCCTTTCTCTCCTCCTCCCTCTCGAGGCTGCAGCTCGCCGCTGGCAGCAGATGTACGCGCGGGCATTCAGCAGCAGCGCTCGGGGGCAGCTGCACACACGCGCGCGTCTCTCTCTCTCCCCCTCTCCTCTCGTCTTTCAGCTCATACCTATACAGTCGGGCAAGTATCTTCCGTGTCCTGGCCCCTCGTCGCGCGTCTTCCGCGTGATGGAGAAATTTTTTTTTTCCTTTTTTATGCAGAGAGGAAGAGAGGATGCGTTTAAATTTGGGAGAATATAAAGTCTGGAGAGTGCGAAGTGAAAGATGAGGGTTGTATTATTTTTAGGGGGTGGGTTGACGATGATGACGATGACGGTGACGAGTATATAGGATGTTTAAAGTTTTTTCTTATTTTACGATTATATAAAAAAGAGAACGTCCAGCCATCTCTGCTATGCAGTTGATTACGGAGCAAACAAGAATCGCTCGCTCCCGTTTACACCAACATTCTTTATTACAAACTCCCAGCATTCCCTCTTCTTCACCCCCAGCAAAAAACACCCGCGCTGCACAGACATCAAACTACCAAAGCCTGTATCAGCAGTGAAAAGCTACATACCTATGTACATACATCACGCAAAGTATGTACATATGCGCGCGACCACGTCTCCGTCCGCTGCACCGTGGAGAAAAAAAGAGGCAAAAAGAGTCTTTGAAAGAACGCGACGTGGAGGGGCGCGAAGTAGGGCGCGTGCATGTCGAGGCGCTGTATAAACCCTCCTCTAGCTACGGCCCTGCATCACGCGCAAAGAGGCGAGCGTCGCGTACAATATACTCCGAGAGCGCGCGGGCCCGCAGTCGGGGCCGACTCTCTCGCGCGCGCGCCTGTGCCTCGGGCATCATCGGGCCCATCGGATCCTCGTCGTCTTCATCTTCTTCGTCTTCTTCATCGTCGGTCGTCGTTGTAGTTTTCTTCAGAAGAGATACATATACCCACCCGCGTGTTTGTGTGCGGCTGTACGGGTTTTGGAGTTTGTTTTTCCCTTGGAGAGGTGTAAAGTGGATTTTAAAAAAAATATATATAATAGGTATAAGTGCGCGGTGGTGCAACGGACGCTGGAGCAGTGTGTTGGAGGAGCGGAGTGCGCGCCGATAGATGGCGGCTCGACAGTGATCTCTATCTCTCTCGCTCACCTCAACTAAATATAGTTTTTGCACCTTTGCATCATCATCGTCATCGTCATATCGTAAATCGGAGCCTGCAGTCTCCTACTACTCCGTTTTCGTCTACTTCATCGTAAAATTAAAACCGCAATCGTAGGTTTGTGCATCCCCAAGGATCATCACGTCTTCATCTGATCTGCACTGTCATTCGCATCGTCCTGACAGTTCACAACGGCCAACAGCCCTCACGTTCTTGTGTGTGTATACATAGAGTGCATGTGCGCGCGTGTATATATACGAGCGGCGAGGCGTAACGGCTCTTAACGGAAAAACGTGGGAACGACGGTTCCTCGCTTTATAGCTCTCCCCCCCACTCCGCGTGCACGTTGCAGTACGCGCCTGCGCAAGGCGGTTCTTTCAAAAATCCACGCGCCTCTCTGTCTCTTTTATCGTCGTTCACGCGTGCGTACGTATTATACGTATAGATACGAGTCGGACGAGTAGTCTCAGGTGTGAATCGCGTCTCTCTCGCTCCCCACCACAAATACACGTACAAGGGAGAGAGAGAGAGAGTCGCATGACCAGTTCTCCGCGGCGGTGGCGGTGGATCATCGCGCGCGTACATATCGGCGAGTGAGCGAGCGACCGGCCGGCCCGATGGATGAGGATCAACATCTACGCCTCCGGATATTCTTCCCCGCGTCGTCGTCTTCGTTATTTTACTCTACCGCTGGCTGAGAGGAGAAAGGGTTGCTGCTGCTGCTGCTGCTACTCGCTAGTGTAAACGGATTGGTGCCGTCGAACGGAGAAGCCTGATAACCGCCTCGACTATACACGGAGTATCGACTTCTCTCGCCACTGTGTGTTTTTCTGTGTGTTGTTTTTTTTTTACGTCCATTATACCGCCGCTGGCAGTGTTCTGTGTTGTTTGTTGGGCGGGAACTACTCCAAGTGCAATCATTTAAATATATATAAATATACCTAGTATCCGTGCGAGAAAAGTGAGAAAAAAGGAAGGTGTATTACGGGCCGCATACCTATAGTCGCCACCGATGAATGTATTAGGAGTGTGTCGCCGCGGCGCCTACTGCCCGTCCTGAAAACATACGCTGATCGTCGTAGCACTCTAACAACATCATCATCGTATAGCCGAGGAGTGTGCATGTGTCTGTGTCTGTGCGTAATAGTGCGCGAGAACAGCAACATCAGAGATTTATACGTGTGAGGAGAAGAGGAGGAGGAGGCTACAAAAATGGGAAACCATCCGTCCGCCCACCAACCGCTCGAGCGGTCCAACGCCAACCATGGAAACGGCCTTCGCCTGTCGGTGTGTAATATCATATGTATTAAAACAACCTATACACACGCGTTATCTCGCGGTATTTATCTATACTTATCGGCGATTATAATTGCCTGTTAATTTCGATGATTCGCTATTTATATGTATATACGCGTATATTATCTACCTCGCGTTATCGGCCCTCGATATTTTATGAATTTTAACGATGCTCGCAACAGGTGCACATTCTTGCCAGCCCCTAAACGGCCGCGATGCTTATCCCATAATATCCCGCAGCCGAAATATATGCGTGTACATCTCTATATCTCGTATATTACGTACACCTATTCAGCACGCGCCCGCGCGTATGATATATATATACCGTTATAGCGCGGGCATCCGGGAGATTTTTCGTGAGCATAACTCACGCACGCACGTTCGCTCCTCCCCCACCATATACGCAAGCTGCGCGCGTGAGCCGGTTATGGCCAGGTAAATGGGCGACGACAGTTTTACCTTTTTTTTATATAGAGAAAACGATGGTTTGTTTCGTTTATTGATGGGATATTGTACGTAGAGTAGATTTTTTTTTCGTTATCTTGTTTGCCAGTGGGTTTAGTGACGAGCGCTGTGAAAAAGGATTTGCTGCTGTGTGGGTACAACAGGCGTGCGTTGACCTTTGGCAAGTATACGTGCTCGCATACGTACATTGAATAGGAGGTGAATGACTTTTGTCTGTAATACCGAATGATTTTTGTGCAATAGCAGTCAGAAAGGGCCGATCGATTCGCTACAGGGATTTTACTATGTAACATAGGTACATTATACACGCTCTTATCAAAGTCCACACGCGTCACGCTAGACTGCGCTAAAACAATTTCATTTCGCACACCCGCCCTCCTGCGTCGACACATTCCGCCAACTCTGCAATTTCGCAAGCTCCGTTTCTCTCTCGCTCTCTGTCCCCTTCTCGCCTACTTACTCGTCTCGGCGACAAACCGCATATCGCGACGACAGCGAGCTAGTCGTCGTCGACCCTCGCGCCTCCCCCATAACTCAGCGCACCGCGACGACTTCATCCCTTGTGCACACACAGACGCGCATACACACAGAAGTATATCTCTTACCCGGGCTCCCTTGAGACGCGCGAAGGATCATTTAAATACAGCCCGATATCTCCACGGCAGCTGCCGGCGTGTTCTGGGAAACGGGAAACTCCGGATTCGCAGCTGCTGCGGCTGCGGCTGTCGGTAGACAGAGTTTCCTGCCCGTGTGTCGGCTGTTCTATGTGTGTGTTGCGTAGGTTCGAGAGGTTGGAAAATTTCGTTCAAGCAGCTGTATAGGAACGAAGAAAAATCGTGTATATAGAGAGCGCGTGGAGGAGGAAAAATAATGAGATTCGCGAGGAGACGTTGTGAGTCAGGCGGCGCGCGTGGTTATGATTTCACGCTGAATAATTCGATTTGCGAGAAAAGAGAACTATATCGGGATATTACGTGTATAATAATCGAATACCTATATGTATACCTATATATAATCTTTGTGAATTCTATATGTACGCATCTCGTCACGTTAACCAGACGAAAATTCAGCGCGCTATGCGTACTCCCTCTCGGCGCGTTATATCTCGCGCCTGTCATTCCGCGGTGTATAGTGTATAACATGCACACACGTGCTATATACTAAACAGCCGCGCGATAAAGAGCTGCTGCTGCTGCTGCTGCCAACAACTCGCACCGCGTTATATTCAAATTCCCAAGTTCCTCTCTCTCTCTCTCGCTTACAAATTGCCCCAGCGGGTGAATTCGAACCCGCGGCGATTTAGACGTAAAAGGGTGTATAACGTACATGTATATATATAAAGTGAATTCGAAAGTTTAGCTCCGAATAAGCCCTGCATATACACGTATAATATAATTGAAACCTTGTACATGCGCGCGGATTAATACCTACATCAGCTGATGCACGAAACTTTCCAACGCAATTACTCATATATATAACAGTCTTTCCTCACCGCATGCGCGGAGTAAGTAATTCGGATTCTCCCGTGACCGAACCTCTTCTCGGAAAAGCTCTTGCATTGACCGGCCAACCTGAGTGGCTGGCTTTGAGTACACACCTCAGCCGCACGTCATCATCTACATATACATACGTAAACACATCCGCGCGCGCCTCTCCTTAAAAAAAAAGCGCGCGCGTGCGCCTGGAGTCTTACGCAACGAGTGCCGGAAGTAGTAGAGAAGGAGGTATTATATATACTACGCATTGTGCAGCGCGTCTCTCTCTCTCTCTCTCTCTCTCTCGAAGCGCATACTTATAGTTGTGCAACGCGGCGAGAATTGCTTTTGAGAACGATTATTTTATGGATTCGCGCGTGCGGAGGTGGAGTGGGATTGGAATGGCGCGCGGTGGTGGTGTGCGGTCGACGGGTTTAATGAAGTGTTGTGCAGGTGCGCTTGTACGGCTGTCTCTGTGTATTTCTCTGGAGTTTTAGTGTACTATACGTACAATGATTAATTGAATATGTATATAGATTTGGAGTTACGTTAAAGATATTTAATTATACTTATGGCGTGGAGTAATAGTATATAAATAATAGTATATTAAGAAAAGAGAGGGAATCTATAACGTGCAATTTCGGTGAAAGTTCGAGGACTTGCAGACGGATAAATCACTCGGAGTTAAAGAAGGGCCGAACCGAAAATTTATCGCACTCGACCCCCGCGCTTTGTATCTGATGCGCGTGCGCGTATCGTAAAAAGGGAAATTTATACGCACGTAATGCGCGTATATGTATTATAATACGTATATAGATCCACGCGCGAGAGAGGATCGTAGATCCACGAGATTTATTTATTGTTCCGCCGCGCGTATATGCCCTCATGAATCTAGCCCCGTATGGTGTACGTTATACTATCCTTTGCTCGGTATGCGTGTACATACATCGGCGGCTCCTCGAAGTCGGCGAAGGTAAAATAAAAAAGCCATCACATACACGGTGAAAGAAGCTATTGGGATCGCGTTGCGTAACTCGCGCTGTTATCTATACGCGACCCAGTCGATAAAAAGTCCATCATATACCGAGTCGATTATATCTTATCTCGCGGGAACCGTGATGATTCTTCCCAACTTATAGCTCGTGTATACCATGCGCTAATTGATTAATTATCACGTCACGTACACACACAAAGCGCCTGTATACGAAATTCCTTTGACGACACGATTATTAAACGGCGCCTTTCGCGAATTTCGCCCGTATATGTGTGTAACACAGTGGCCGGCTCTGTTTAGAGGGAAAACAAAACAACAGTTGTTGTGTGGAGTATACAGTCGTCGCATGCGTTCGCGCGCGCGCTCGACGGGTATTAAGTTGCGAGTGTACTGCACACACGCACACACATACATGCAGTAAGTAGTAAAACGAGACAAACGGGTTTTTTTCGCCACTGCATGCGAGTAAGTACGCGAGTGAGTGAGAGAGAGAGCGGGTCATCTACCCTGTTTTCTCTCCCGGGAAGTTGTTTCTCCATGCAGAAACTCGATCTTTTCCAAAGGCATTATATGTATGTGTGTATGTAAGTATATAATCGTAATGGTAAAATGGCACGAGTAGTGACAATGTGTGGGATAATATAGGCTCAGTGTGTTTACGGTTTAGAGTTTTCTTAGCGGTGGTATGGCTTAATTTTAGATATGTGTATATAGGTACTTTGTTGTTTTAATACTTTTATTTTCAGTAGGCCAGTAACAACGAGCAATGCATCAGTCTTAACGAAGCTTGTATAAAACTTTCACATAAAAAATTCACGGCATAATATATGTATACCTTCCTCCTTAAATATTCAAAAAACTTCAAACTCCCATCATACAACTTCTATACTTTATTCAAAGCCACTTAAATTCCACAAACCATATACATATATCTCAACGGAGAAAAAACGACGACGACACCTTGCTATACTATGCGAACATGCTAATCCTCTCTCTCCTGTCGCACACATCAGCCGCGTCGTTGCGATGGTACATCCGCTGTGCTGTCTCTCGTCGGGCATTAAAATTTTATACATACGCGTTTATAACGTAGTCGCGTCGTCGGCCGCTGCATCGAAGGCGACACACACAGACACACTGCACGTATATATACTACCTTTCGAGTGAGAGTAGCCGCGCGGCAAGGGGATCGAACTCAAGGCTAACCGGCATACCTTGCATCGAGATACGCGTTCGTTCGCTCGCTCGCGCCTATATAAAACCGGCGCGAGTGAGAAAGAGAGAGAAATTCGCTGGAAGCGAGCGACCGAACGATTCTCCTTTTCAGAGAGCGAGAGAGAGGCGGATCATAACGGGGAGACAAAGGGTTTGCTTAGGCGGACAAGCGGCTGCTGCTGCTGCTGATGATTGCGGGAGAAGAAGGTTTTGTCTGCCAGGACGAAAGTCACCGGATATACACGCGGCTGTTTTTTGTTCCTACAAAACATCACTATCGAGATTAGAACCAGCTCCCTTCTCTTTTTTTTCGTCATATAAAAATGAACTATACACGCTTTACGGGACGATAAAAGTCGTATAAAAAATCTCTTCTGCCATCCATCCATCCATCCTGCTCGCCCTCCAATCAACCACTCCATCCCTCACACGCAGCGCACAGAGCCACTTCACTCACTCTCTCGCGCGTTCATTTTTCACGAGTTATATAGCGCAGTTCCATTCAACTCTCCGCGCGCACGCTATATACACGCACAAAACCCTCCCACCCTAGGTCATTGTGCAACGCCCGCAAGCGGCCATTGTACGCTGCTGCTGCTGCTGCTGATGACGAGGAAGACTCACACATATATACGTGCGCGAGTCCATTTAAACGCTCGTCGTGAAAATCGCCGTAGCAGCAGCAGCGCCGCTACTAACTTTCCCGCGCGCGTTGCACCTGCAGCCCGCGAGTGTGAGTGAAAGGATTACGAGGCGCCCGAGTAATACTTTCGCGGCGTGGAGTTGGTTCTTCGGTGTGTATATGTATATGCACAGGGATGTAGTGGGAGTGCGCAGGGCCCGTGGGCGCGAAGATTGATGTATACGTGTGGGTGCGGGTGGATGCTGGTGTACCTACAGTGAGAAATGGCGGGTGTAAGAGAATGGTTGTTGAATTGATTAGCAGCGCGGTGTCAAAAAGGTTGTTAGGAGAGAAGTGTAGAGGCTGATTCAATTGTTATATTGATTATATGAATTATTGAAATACGATAAAACATGGTTAAGGTTCGATGCTATTTCGATGGTTCGTTTCCCTACGCCACACATTATATTTTTAAACACATAATACATGCTCCGAAATAAAACGCCGCGACGCACTGTATAATGCAAAGAATTACGTACACTGCAATTTTCGACGTATAATAATTGCTCTCTTTAAACGGGCACACAATGCGACACAGTTTATATACACGGTTACCAAAGAACCAAGCTCTCGTGTATGCAATTATATTATTTATAAACATACATAACAACTCCCCCATACAGCACACATACATCTTTCGCAAGACGATTACTTACTCCTCGCAGTCATAAAGATTTTTCTCTACTCGCCGCGCTGTGCCTGGTGTTTTCCTAATTCATGCTAATAAATGTACCTGTGGTAATTCCTCGAAGGTCGCGAGCTCGCTCGCTTTGTCCGTGGTATGATGATGACTCATGATGGGAGAATCGAGCGCGCGAGCTCGAAAGTAGATGTATCGAAGGTTTACCAAAAGAGTCGCGATGATTCCTTTTTCGGCGCGAGATTTCGGCGCGCGCCATGCATAACGGCTGTAATGATGGTATAAGTACGCTTATATACTGTTGGCCGGTCGTGTGGAACGGTATTATATATCGTTACGTTACAGCACGATGACTGTTATTGCAATGCTAGAGTTTCTTTTTATTTATTACACGCTCGAGTGTACAAAAAAAGCGGTTGGTCCATTCATTATCACTTCTTGTGGTTATATAGTCGCAAAAACGAGAGGTAAACGAACGATTACTTATTTGTACGTTAGAGCATCACGTGCGTGCTGCATTCTATTATTCCCCGTCGATCGGACGTTGATACTCGCGCGCGCATACCTGCATTCGAAAAGGATTCCACAAGCATTAGTCTCCTTCTCGGTCGTGTTATGTACATAGTTACGAGCTTTCCTCGAAGCGGAAAAAGAAAGCGGCGGCGATCCGCTGGACTATATATCGTCCCGTCACGGTTGATACTTTATATATGAGTCACGAGAGTGCCGCATAGTTTCATCGATGATGATGTCTCGATCTCGTAGTCGTTTCGCGCGTGAATGCTGAGTGACGCGCGGGAGATAAACTTAGAGGAGTGGGAGGTCAGGTGTGACGTATCTACGATGGCCATAGGTGTGTTAGGCTTGTTTTTGTTTGTTGGTATGCGCGATTCGAGGCGGGATGAGGAGAGCCGATGGAATGGCATCCGCGCGCGTCTGCGATGTGATATTTTTATCAATGAGTATATGTATATAGGTGTATTGGGCAAATAAGGAAGTTGAGGAAATCAATTGAACATTGTTGGTGGCGGAGAAATTCTTTTTAATTGACGATATACGAATGTGACGTTTGTCGCTTTGTTTCGAAGTATCAAATTTTTCGAAAATACTTTGATTTTGAATTTGAGTATCATTTTCTTGTATACTGCGTAAACTTTATTTTGATAAAATATTCCTCATTGGGGAAAATAATTTTTATAAATATACGTAGTAAAAAAAAATTTCCTTTTGTACGTTATATCCCTGGTAGAAAATTAATGATATTTTACAGTTAATATTTACAGTTAATAAAATATTTTGCGGAATAAAATATTAATACCTAACAATAAAACCGTGTACCTTACATGTATACAAACATTACCAGTATAGTTAAAAAATCAATGTTGTCAAATATAAATAAATAACAAAATTGACTTTAAATTAGTATACATAATTATCAAACAAAAGCAGAGTATTGTTCTTAGTGATAAAATTAATAAATAAAAAAAGCCAACTTACAGTAACATTTCCAACAAGGGCTACTATAGTTTAAATTTTTTAAAGGCCAGTTATGAAAAACTGCATACCAATCATACAATCGAAATCCGATAGCTTTCTAATACCCCAGCAGCAGTCGTCATTCCAGCTTGATTAAAGTTCGAATATCGATTGTAAGCCGTATAGAATTTTCCCTGCGCGATATCTAGATTGCCGCAGCTACGGCGAATGGAGCAACTGTACTGTAAAAAGCTCCTCTATCTCTCTCTCTCTCACTCGTGCGCGAGATACAGCGATAAATTAGATTACCATGCTAAATACTCTGCAGCGATCCCTAAATGGCCTCGACGATCGTTACCGCTTATTAAAGTTCTTATCGTGGCTGCAAGCTATTCGCATTGTTTCATTATAATACCGAGCTGAAAAAGAAACGTATTATATACGCAATATAAGTTTTGCACAATAACCAACGGGGTATATGTATATCTCGTGATCATTATTGAATCGTCAATAACGCCATCCACTATTGTGCAGACTCTCTCGTTCATCTATTAGACTCACAGCGATGTATATTTACATCCTCTGTCTAACTAAAAAATGAAAAATAAATGGTGCCGTATTTAAATTCACAAAACCGCTGCAACGAAATAATCGCGGGCTCTCTTACACACTCTCCTCTATATACATACGCTCGATTTATGCCCTCCCTCCAACGACGAAAGTGTCGCGGCGGCGTGTCAACGGGTCAAGTGGCCCATTACGCGCATCCATTATATCTCTTCTCTCTCTCCCTCTATATACGCACTTTCATTAATCGCCGCTCGCTCGCTTGCTCGCGTCTATATATCGGCGTGATTCTACAAATCGGCTTATATACGCATTGTCGGCGTGGTCGGGAGAAAAATGAGCCGCGCGGCTCTCTGAATTGAGTATAATGAAATTACGCGACGATGCGAGCTCGCGCGCTAGTGTCTGCAGCGCGTGGTGGTAATCCGATTGCCTCGAGTGTATAGCTTACTTTCGCGCGTTTAAACCATTAGCACGCGGCTATATATTGAGTGGCTGTGTTTTATATAAAGCGACGAGAGTGCGCACGGGTGCAGTGCGGTGGATCCTGTTAGCGAAAAACCGCATATGGTTCGGGGACGAAAGTGTGGCCGCCGTATGGCGCGGGTGGCCGACGAACCGTGGTTTTCACGGTTCGGGGAAAACAAGGTTGGTGCAGCTTTTCGTTTTTAAGAACAAAGTGAGAAGGGGGTTCGTTGTTCTTAATATATGGCATTGTATATAAGTATTACTATTGTATGTTCCCACTGAGAAAAAAAATTGAGTGAAAATTACTCGTATTTTAATAAAAATTATTATACTTTCGGGTAATCCTATATCACAAGATGACAGAAGTGAGATATTTACTAAAATTCGAATAATTTTTAGATTAAAGGTATGGAAAAATACTAAAAAGTTGAATAAAAGTTATTATACAAAAGTGGAAAAATTATTCGAATTTTAGTAAATTCTCACGTTTGTTATCTTATGGTAGGATTATCCGACAGTATATAGTAATTTTTATTAAAATTACAATCATTTTTACACAATGTCTTTCTCATTGCATGTATGTTTATACAGTTACAATGTCATGGTAACAGATATAATAATGTTAAGAATAGGGGCTTTCTTGGAAAATCTTGTTTTTCATGTGCTTTTTCATTTTTGTCTGTTTCATTTTCATTGTTTTCTGCGTATGTCTCTGTACTTTTGGTTGATTTTTTATGTAAATGTGAACATTAGGAGCAAAGAGAAACAAAAATATACAGAAAAAATGAAAAGAATAGGAAAAAAAAGAAAAAAAAGAAATACATGACAAAATTAAGAACTAAACAAAAAAGATAAATGATGAAAAAAATATGGATTAAACAAAATCTCGTATTAATTAAAGTTTAACATCCCTCTTATAGTTATAGCAATATATATCCAAAAAAACGTTTCTGCATTTTTCTTTATATTATTTTAGTTTCCTTCTGTTTTTTTTTGTCTATGCCCTATGTTTTAGCTTTTTCGTTTTTTAAATATTCCAATTCATATAGAAAAGAAAAAAAAAACAGATGTAGAAACAGAAAAAGAGATAGAAACCCAAAATATGTAAAAAACTGCTGAAGTATACAAAAATATACAGAAATACGCCGAAAATCTCATAAAAATAGAAAAACAAATCAAATTTTTCTGCTAGCTAGGGTACAACTAAAAAAAAAAAAACGATAAAAAAATACGAAACGACGAAAACTATAGAACATATACGCAGGAATTAATCTGCAATTCATTGATTTTAATTAAGTTTGGAAAATTACTGCAGTTTTACTTCACTTCCAAACCCTGTGTACATATAACACCTGGAAATCCTGAACTTGCAAAGGACGAGCCCAAGCTCCTGCATCTACCCTACTATGTTTTCTCAGCAATATATTACCAAGTCCCGACATATTACCCGTGTTTGTATTTTCTCAGTTTCGCTAACCCGCGAGTTGCCTTAGTAATTAATGCACATACTGCATACAAACACACTCGTTTGCCGCTGCAGGCAAGTTAGCCGTGTGTATGTTTTGCCAGCTACTTTAGCGCGGCGCTAAAAACGCTCTACTCTAATTCTCGACGTTAAAAGACACACACTCGTAAAAGGATTGATTTATACAATTATACGCTAATTTTCATGTTTACAGCAATTGAGTAACCGAATTTCACGGCAACCGTTCAACGTACGTAAATATTCGCACGCAGTGCGCACATCAGAGAAAACAATAGCCGGAGGGGCAAAAAATAAACCTTAATTGCGCGCGACCCGCTTCGCGCAGAGAAAGAGAGATACAGTCGCACCCATTCTCCTCCCTCTCCTGTTCCCATCGCATCGCAAGTATATATAATATATATATTCTCAATGCCGCGACGACGACACTTTTTTTTCTCACCACACTTATTACTCGTACCCGTAATTGCGCGAAAATATATATATGGAAAAAGACGTTTTAATACATATGCCGATTACGTAAGCCCGCGGGTATATATTTGCACTATACGCGAGTTGACAATGAGAACGCGAAGGGGACAGAGGTGGAGAAAAAAAAACGAGACCGCGAGCATATATTGTGTGTACATTCGAGAGTCGAGATCAACTAACCGGAACGTATATATATACCGACGCGTATACAATGCGAGGAGAGGCGCATGTTGCAATCGGTTTCTCGAAGACGTTCCTGAAAAGAGACGACGACGATGCCGGCGGCGTGGTGGCGGTTCAGGGTCGCCTTGTGTATACTGTGGGAAAGGAGACGCTGAAGTTGAATGAAATTGGTTTGGGAGAAACATTTTTGTTATCGCGAGAGGGAAATCGCGGGGAGATTCGATGTGCGCGCGGCCGCGGGATTTAGAGAGACGCGCGCGTGTGGGTGATGTGATGGATGGGTTTTCGTCTCGTATATAAATTTAAAGGTGAACCGTGATTTTCTTGGGATATATAAAGGTTTGTATAGCAATACGCACATACACGATACTTTAATATAATATGAGTATACGTATTACACAAGATTACATAGTTAATTAATCGCGAAAGTAAATATAATGTAATAGTACATTAATTACGCCACATACACTTCTATATCCCGGTTGACGTTTATATTCTCCCCTATAAAATCGTCATTCACTTGCCATCGCTATAAAAGTCCATCTCACCACCCAAGTCCCGCGCCCCTCCGAAAAATCAATACACCTATATATACCTCATACACCCCGAAATACCCAAACGCAGCCCGCGGTGACGTCATCGCCGTCGCGACACCCCGAAAAGGACAAAATCACGCCGCAGGCAATTAATCCCCCTCTGGGAGTAGAGTCACCGGCAGATCGAACGAAATTACACTACAGCCGCCCGCGATAAGAGATGCTCATCTCCCTTTATATACAATCCACGTCTATATGTATACAAGCAAAGCCAAAAGACGTATACACGTGTGTGTGTGAAAAGACTGCGTATATACGGAGGAGACGTATATATAAGAGAATGTAATAACGGGGAGGGTAGGATATACGCAGAGGGGGGAAACAACCGCTATATGCACAAGGGTGCGCGCAAGAGACTTTGGGAACCGGGCTGAAGATTCGATCACAGCCTTCCTAGGATGCTGCTAGCTCCCTTTTCTCATTCCTTCTCCCCTCTTTCACTTTTTTTTTTGCTACTGCTGCTCGGTATATGTGTTTTGTCCGCTATGCGACTTCGTACCTCTTGGCTTTCTCAAAGCTCAGCCGTCGTCGTGGTAATGATTCCGTGGCCGATCGATATATATATACCTACGGCGACGGTACGGTTTGTTCTTTCTTTTTTGTTATCGGGAGTTTTAATGAGTCGCGGCCGCCCCGCTGTTGTGTAATATAGCGCCGTGGCCGGAAAGTTTCGGGGGCGGCGGCGGCGGAGTAGTTTGTTTGGTCATCAGGGAGTTTGAAGAGAAGGAGGTGGGCAGGCGGAGGGAAAAAGAGCCGAGTGGAATTGTGGTCGCCCGTCGGGTGGTTGAGGCGAAAGAATGAAAGGAGGAAACGATTTTTTGTTTTGAGGAGTTTCGATGAGATTGAATTTGTTAAATTGTTGAATAGCCGATTGATTAAGGTATGATGAAAGTGTATGTTTGTTGAGAATGCCAACGATCCGGCTGTACATAGTAGCCTACTTATTCGACCGCGCTTACTTATAATCTCGCATTATGCGCTTCTGCGTGATTTCGAAAAATTGCAATATCTCTGGGAATAAAAGCTTCACAACAAGCGAGATACAATCACCGCGGTAATAAGCCGTCCTCTGTGTATCTATATATATACACATGGCGAATGTTTAAAGTCATACTATTGCACAACCAAAATTATCTCCATCTCGTAAAAATAATACACGCGCTGTGTGTTTACTTCAAATTGTAATAATATGTTTTGCAGATGCGTTTCTTGGAAGTCGGACAAGTTGTATACAACGATCGTTTGATCCTAAAAGGAACTCATTTCAATTATAAAAAGTAATAAAAAAGGACACGATTGAGCGTGTGTGCATTATACTGTCCATTTTATTCTAATTTCGACCTTTATTTTATACGATTGCGTTGAAAAATTCTCTTTTGCATACACAAACATGTTTACACTGCGTTTTTATATATACTTCGGTTTCTCTTTTTACGCCCGTATTTCAATTTTAATGTTTTATCGGTTAAATGTATATAACGGCCGAGTTTAACCTTCGATTACGAAATCACAGAGTGCCTATGTATATATATCATATACTGAACAGTGGAATCTCGCCGGCGCAGCGTCGAACGGTATTCAAAACTTTTAATGACCGAAACTTGGCGTTTTACGGCGTTATTCTATTCCCTTCAACCTCACGGCGAATTTTAATGACGTTTAATTTTACTTATTAATGTCGCAATAAAGTTATTACGCGCATCATGCATAATACTGGTTTCCGGTTATTAAAGAAAATCATCATTAATTTTCATTGCAACATTGTTCCGTCGCCACCTGTGATTCATCCTACCGTTAAATTTATACTCTAAACCTTGTCTTATATCTCCAGACCATTTCGGACGTATACACACAAGATGTTATACATCAACTCCCACGCCTAATAATTAACATTCTTTACTAAAAAAAAAAAAACTAAACACCGCTCGTGAGAACCGCGTTAATACCCCTGTATATATTATATTATATACGTATACCCGCGCACCCTCCTGACACGTACTATTTATTTATCCGCGCTGCGCTTTATTACCCAAACGTGATACCCACTCAACCGCCGTACGCACGTATTAGGGCTTACACATATGATACGCGTGTCGAGAACAGATGCCCCGGCACGCGTTATGTGATGCAAAGGTACACACTTTAAATTCCCAGTGTCACTATCATGTATACCTATATGTTATGCGACGAATAAGTACCTCGATATATGCCTCGCGCGCCCGTATCACCCGCCCTTTAGCTCGCGGCCCCGTTTGATCGATATACGCACGCGCGCCGGCGGCCCATGCAGCGCGCAAAGCAGAAGCTTCGCTCTCTCCGTGAAAACTGAGTGCTGCAGGCGCGCGAGCGCGCAGCTTTCTCCAATCGAGGTTGCGCACATAACCTCAAAGCTATGCGCGCGCTCTCGTGAAACGATATAGGTGTATATATATGTATGTATAGTATAATATGATATCATTGTGTTTGTGGGTGAGTGCATATGGTAAAGATTGTGTCGTTTGTGGTTGCAGAGGAGGGAGCGATCGCCGGGCAAGAGGATGGACCGCCTGCGGAGGAGCTTCCGGGACAGCTTCAGGCGGCGGAAAGATCCCCACGCCCCGGAGTCGAGCAAGCCCCACCAGTGGCAGGCCGACGAGACCTCCGTAAGATCCGGTACCTGCCACTTTCACGTCAAGGTAATTTTTTCCTCTTTCTTGTTTTTTATTTTCCTTCTATATTTAGCAATGCAGAGCAAGGTTTTCTTCTCAGAGTGTGTGGGAATTGTTTTTTTTTCTTTTTTGCTTTTTTAGTGGGAAGTGAGCGGTTTTTTTTTTGTATGACATAGATTTGGGTGGAGAGAAAAAGGTGGGAAAAGTTGGTTCTCTTTGAGAATGAATGATTGTAAATAAAAAGTGAGCGTGAGTCAGGAGGTGCAGTGATGAAAGTTACGAGTCACTGCTGAGGCTGACAAGAAACGTAATCTGATTGTCTTGATATAGATAGGCAATTAAAAGTCATAGAGTGTGGTGTCGATGATGTTTGTGAAGAAAATGAAGTGCATGGGTGCGGGGAATAATAATAAGATCAATTAGGGAAGTTTGCAAGATTTTGGGTATTGCTATTGTGAGAGTATATCTGTATAAAACTAATTGAAAGTGGCTCAGGCTCGGCCGCTGGGGGGGAGTTTATCTTGTTTCCCAACTTTGTTCTTGCCTTGCCAAAACAATTCGGGGCTCAGAAGTTCATTTGGAAATTTTACTTTCAGTACTTGGGATGTGTTGAGGTCTACGAATCCAGGGGAATGCAAGTTTGTGAGGAAGCTTTAAAGGTACTCAGGGTAAGTATCTCTGCTGTACTTTTCTAGAATTTCAAATTGCCAGACTTTACCATTGAGGATTTAGTTAAGAGTTTTATCTACTTTTTTACATTTGTAGCGTCATCTCATTACTGTTGTCTCAGTCTAAGAATTAAAATTAATTAGTTTTGTTTTATACAACAGGATTAACTTTATTGTGAATAGTATCATTTTTTTCAATTTGCTGTAATTTTTATAAAATTAAATCTTTATTTTTATCTCTTCTAAATACACATTTGTATACTTATATACATTTTACTTCGCAGAATTCAAAGAGGAGGCCTGTTAGAGCGCTACTTCATGTTTCTGGTGATGGTCTCCGTGTTGTTGAGGATGAAACAAGAGGTCTTATTGTTGACCAAACCATTGAGAAGGTGTCTTTCTGTGCCCCTGACAGAAATCATGAAAAAGGATTCAGTTATATCTGCAGAGATGGTACTACAAGACGTTGGATGTGCCATGGCTTTTTGGCTCTAAAAGAATCGGTGAGTTTATCCTCTTTTAGTCATGGTAATCAGCTATTTTTGGAAATGAGACCAACCTCTGTTTACTCACTCACAAAATAGACAAAGTCTTTTTTTCCATTAAGTGCCAATGAAAATATAACTTTTAACTTTTACTTCTAAAAATAAAATATTTAACTCAAGACACAAGTATAAACAACAATCAAGTGCTCTAAATCTCTTTCCACTTATGTTTAAAAATATTCCTTTTCACACAACGTTTCGAGAATAGTTAAAACGAAAACATAGCATTGACTTAATAAAAACGCTCACCTCGTTTCAGGGAGAAAGACTGAGTCACGCTGTGGGTTGTGCTTTTGCCGCGTGCCTGGAAAGAAAGCAGCGCCGGGATAAAGAATGCGGCGTCACGATGTCGTTCGATCAGAAGACTTCCACGTTCACAAGGAGCGGCAGCTTCCGGCAGCCGAGTCTCACCGAACGGCTTCAGGATACCCGAGAACGCGCCATCGGTTAGTTGACTATGAGTTACAGATTCTAAAATATAAAGAGTTCTCTCGACTTTGAATAATGAACCGTCGAACGAAAAGCATCGCTCAAAATACATAAAAACGTTGAAGACACAAATGTTAAAATCTCAACATTTCCATTTCAATATTTTAAAAATGTCTAATGAATGACTTTTCCATTAAAGATGTTCCTGCAGCGCGACAGGTTTACAACCCGTACGCCATCGAGAGGCCGCACGCGACACCGTCGATGCTCGAGCGTCAGGGCTCCTTCCGTGGCTTCAACCAGCTCAATCAGGCCTCGCCGTTCAAGCGCCAGCTGAGCTTGCGCGTGAACGATCTGCCGAGCAACCTCGAGCGCACGCGCAGCCACAGCCTCGAGCCCACGGATCTATCCCGCATGCCGAACCTGCCCCATCAGATACCCATCAAGCCATCCGGTGAGCGTCATTATTTATTTATGTACGAGGATGATATGGTGCTTTCGTTTTGTTATTTGTATGTAAATAAGAGGAGCTGTTGGAAATAGTACTTTGGTTTGTGAAGAATAACAAAACGAAATCAGGGTTGGAGTTGATGAAATGACATTTGAATAATATAATTTGGGTGTAAGGATACTTTTTAGAAGAAATGTGGAAAGTAATGAATAATATTTTTTTTCCCTTTTCTGGCAACAGAGTTCGAAGGATATGACGAAGGTCGCTATATTTACCTACTGTCTATGATTATGACAATATTCATTGTTAATACACGATCTTTCATGTCTTACCCCTTTGAATACTGCCTCAATCTTCAGTTATTACATAGACCTTCCATATAGACCTTTTCTGAAACTGCATAAAAAAGCTGTTATGAATATTGTATACTATAGTAGAACTTCTCGAATCACTTGTCATGTTCACTTGTTAATGTTCACTCGACTTATAACGAGACGATGTTTATCAATAGTCTGTAGTTCTTTTTTTTGCCAACAGATAACGAAATATCATCAATTTTCTCTTTATACAAAAACATAATACTATAGCCATTTTGTAGAATTTTTGAAACAGAACACAAGTTTAATTTATATATATGCTGTTGTGATAGATCATATAGTCTTAGACTAGTTTTATTATAGTTAGCATAGAATACACAGTAACAGAGATATACTACTTGCCAAAAGTTTTACAAAATGTGCATGAGCGTTATTCTATTCTACAACCAACTAATAATATAAAAAAACGCAGTGTATAACATTGAGTGCCTGATTGTCGACCTATGTGAACAAACGCATGAGTAATCTCTATATTTCTATCTCTCACTCTTTCTCAGTAGTTTGTAAAGATACATATCTGTTCTCGCACAAAGAACCGGCTCTTCTCGGCCTTAGCTAATTTGCTACTTTTGCCTGCTACAGTGAGTCCGATTTTCGAGATATACAGCGGCCAGGACAGCGTCTCCGCTATGTGTCAGCAGCTCTCGCGCGGATTGTCGCTGCTGTCTAGTAACGATGACTCCGGCCCAATGATCTCGCAGACTACCAATACGGTTGTGAAGAAACTCTTCAGCTCGACGACCACGACGACTACCCTTCCAAATGGTATGTATTTTTGCTGAAATTTAAAATTTGAAACTTCACTGAAAAACGTATTTAACGTATTACAGTACGTTTTAAAAAAGTTTTTACTTATATAAAAACATTATAAAAAATGTTTAATATAAAATTTTGTTATAAAGTTGTCATTGACATCAAATAACAAACGTATTTACTAACTTTATAATCTCTTGCAGTAGCCAACAGCAATTCGCTGGACGACCTCAAGCTCCAGAACAGCGCGTTTACGGACCTGGTGACGGGCACGTCCTCCAGCATAAACACAACCGTCAACAACAATCTGAACAACGCCCTCAACAACAACAGCAACAGCACAGACAAGAGCAATCCGCTGAGCAGTGACGGTCTGAGCTGGCAGGACAGCTCCTCGAGCGTTTTATCCTCCACAAATCATCGACTAACCCCGATCCTCAACCAGTGTGGCTCGCTGAGTCCGGTGCTACCGCCGCGCGGTAGCGTCAACAGTACACCCGCACCCCTCAATCCAATCCCCTCGATCTTCGATACGCCTGCGGCCAGTCCGGCTTTCAGCACCGCGTCCACTTCGTCCCTCAGTAGCGGGGCTATTGTGCAACAGCCCGCTCTGAATCAGATGCTCAACAGGTCGCCCGTTCCGTTGCCCATGGCTGCTGGTGCAATCAGCGATTCGCCGAGCGCGAGTATAGCTTCAGCATCGCCTACACCTGCGATTATGTCGGCTGCGCCGACGCCCACGCCGATGATTGGCTCCAGTCTCGCGAATATGTCGGGTGTGGCCGAACTTTCGTCCGTGTCGACGACGGCCGCTATTCAGCCTGCACCAGTATCCTCAGTAAGTCAAAGTGGTAGTTTAGGTTAGCTTAATTGCTGATGTTGTAAAAGTTTATGTACACGCTCGTCACAAGTTTTATGAATTAGGTTGACAATTGTACTGAATACGTGGAAAAACAGGAAATGTATGTTAATGATACGTTTACTCGCTGATTTTCTTGTATTTTTCACTTCATATTTAAAATTTTTTTTTAGTCTATTTTAGTTATTGACTTTAACTTTCGATATGGTAATTAGGAAAAGGAAAAATTGACGAAACAAGCTCTAATCCGCTTCAACCTATGACTTAGAAAATGTATTACACCTTTTCATTTGTATAATATAAATTTTTACTATGGAATTTTAATTTGAAAAATTATTTTTCTTTGAATTCGTGTAATGATAAATAATACACTAGTTGGATGTTGAATTTTATTATAATCTAATAAAAAATGTAAAAGTGAAATATCCAAACCGTGATAAACAGCCAGTGGCGCAGCTGACCTGTGGTTCACTACACATTTTTGAATATCTCTAATTACAATAAATCTCAATTAGTCAAGAAACTATGTAACAATCACTACTGACAAGACTAACTCCAACATGTACTCCCAAAGCTAATGATCCACTCATTTCTTCCAGATCCAGGCAGTGCCGTCAACCACGAATCTACCGAAGCCTGACCAGTGGCTAGGCAGTGTGACAACGCAAGCAACGTCTTCGTCCTCGATGGCACCTGCGCTGCCGTCGACGAGTCCCCGACGAGCGCCACCGCTGCACGCCCGAGCGCTCAGTCTTGGCTCTGCGGCCATGAACCCGAACACGGCACGCGCCGGACCCGCCGATCCCTTCGACGCCGACTGGGCCGAGGTGGCAGCACGCAATCTGCGACAGGCGTCCACCACGAATCCCTTCATCATGCCCAACACCACACAAGCTTTTCAGGTAGAAATGAAGATTTATCTTTTGAATTATCCTGGAACGAAAGTCTTCTGTGAATGCGTTCAGATTTGCTGACTATCGAAAGTGGGGTTCTTTTTTTAAAACTAATTTTTATCTTAAAAAATGGCTGTTTCTTTTTACTAGTTTTAAACTTGTATAGCAGTGAAAGTAGTAATTTATTTAAAATTCGAAAGAGTTAAATAAATCATTTTTGAAAAAACACTTCTCATATATTATGTTAAATGGGTTAGAAATAAGGATACATTATGAAAACGTATTTATTTATTTATTTATTATTTAAACGGGCTAAAGCCCTCATGTAATACAGATGAGAAATTCATTTGCATATCTTCTACATGTTGATACTATTAGTTTTTATAGTAATACTTAAAATTATAGAGACTTTATAAATGAAGTCGAAAGAAAATTGATAACCAAAATTTTAAATCTACTCCTTTCTTATAAGTATTGTGTCTATGTGTCAGTTATAGAGTTAAGAAAGTCAGTTGAATGAAATCAAAATTGTTAGTAATTAACATTCCTTTAAGAGATTGATGAGGGAACATTAACGATCCGCATTTTGTTGTTGTTTTTTTTATTAATTATTTTACTATTAGTTTTTAATAAACTAAATGAATAGAATATAAATACGTTATGAAAAATGTCATTAAGTAATTTTTTTATTTGCAGGTGCAATTGTAGCGCGAGGAGCTTAAAAAGAGCATCGCCGACTACTTCCACACCAACACATAGTGATAAAGCTTCTTAAAAAAACCTCTTTAGTCGTCACTAGAGAAGATCTGCAATAAAGGAAAAAGAAAAAGAGAGGCTTTGATATTTTCTACGCAAGGTCGTCGAGGTGCTTCTCGGCGTGAAACGCACTTATACTCACACACGAAGCCGAATTTTCGCCGGCTATATAGGAACGGAAGGGGGGGGGGAGTATTGAAAAGCGGCTCACAAAGGATTATAAAGGGAGCAGGGGTTGAGAGAAAGTTCAAGATGCTCAAAAACAAAGTTACTATTGCGACGTCAGTTTCGTTATCTCAGAAATGCTGCTGGATTGGTACAACGTGTGTGCAAGAACGCGAGCGTATATGCAAACTGTTGTTACATTTGTATAAAGTTTAGGTTACCAGTAGTGTAACGATATATATTGGCATGATTTCTGTGTAACTTCGTACACTGGAAAAAGTTAACTAAAATCAACAAAATATAAAATGCATGTTTTCGATGGAGAAAAATGAAAGTGGAACGTATTAACTTGTATCAAAGTTAGATGAACTATTTTTAATCATATATATATATATAGCTTATACGTAAGCTAAGAAAGTAAATATTTCATTTTTAGTACTACATTGAAATCTTTCTACTTTATTATACATTGAACGAAGTTTAATTCTATGTTGAATGGAAATATAATATTTATTTCAGTATTAAGATTTACAGCAAATTGTTACATATATGCAAAAGTATGTAAATATGTGTGTAAAAATAATTTCTACGTGAGTAGATGATGGTACGTGTTAGATATCCGTAGTGATAAAATTAAACGAATTAGCATTTTTCATAACTATTAGAGGATTATGTTTATTTGACTAAAGGAAGCTTTGCTGATTTAGCAAAATTTTTTTCAGTGTAAATGTATAGTATTATAATTCGTGTAAATTTTTGGCGAGATAAGAATGACAGAAAGAGTAGGATGACGAAGAAAGAGTGCCATTAAAGTCGGTTTATGTACATATTGTTTGCGTCTAATTTTACTTTTACGAGTCCTGCACTATAGAAAATTTCAACAGAGACGAAACTGACGTCGTGGTCGTTCTCGTGTTTTTCTCGCGAGAACTTGAAAATAATGAAAATATTGCCACAAAACTATATAGCAAAGAATGATACTTCTAAGCTGCAATAAAACTTTAAAGAAAATAGTCTACTTAGGCTCGAGAGCCGAGCGATTATGTCGTCGTTCTTTGCATGATGCGCAAAATTTACACGCACCGATGAACTTTTACTGCACCAATTCTAATAAAGTTACAGCTATTACGGCAAAACAAGTAAAACAAAACAAAATATGAAGCGATAAATGGGAGGCAATTTTTCTTCTTGCTAAAAGAGAAAGGTCGTAGAAAGTGTTTTAGTAAGAAAATGAAGACGATAGGTGTTGATAGGCGTAAAGTATGAAATTATTTGTTGAATATCGGACAAGATCTGTGATATGCTGAATGGGTCAGTACTTACAATTCGTGGAGACTCGTGGCAATAGTACAAAAACAAACAATGAAAGAGAGATAAAAAATAATATACGCTGTAGTTGTCTTGTCTCATTGTCCACGAGCCCCGGGATTCATTAGGCTATTAAAAAAAAAAAAAAAAAAAAAAACAAGTCGGAGTACAAAGTTTGATTTTATTTCGACGAAAATTGAAAAACGATCTTTTCTTATTTTAATATAGATAAAAATAAATTGTTAAATTTTCACAGACCCGAAATTTTTAATATTAAAACGGTTAAATTCAGACAGAATTTAAGGAACCAGTTTCAAGTACTACAATACATGCCTTCGAACGAATAAAAAAATAAATGAAGAAGTAAAGAAAACGGATAGCATTGTGTATTTAGTTACGCTCCGAAGAACTAAATAAAAATAATAAAAAATCGTTCGGTCGTTGCTTATAATTGGCGAGAGAAGCTCCGCACGATATCATTATTATAGCGACTAGATGTTGAAACCTTAGAAAGAAATAAGTATGATGTCTATTATTAAAAATAACCCACTCAAATGCAAATATCAAAATAATGAAATTTTCGTGTAGTTCTTACGGGGGAAGTAGTGTGGAATGGGCAGGGAGGGAAGGACGAGAGAGATTCTCGGCGATTCGAGCTCGACTTTTGTGAGAGATAGGAGAAAAAAAGTGATCGTCGCTTACACTGTGCGTTTAGAGAGCATTTCATTTATTGGCGTATTCGAAGTGCACAAGCATCTTTTTTTCTTTTAACTTATTTAAAGTATATTAAAAAATATAAATCTAGAAGAGTTAAGTTATTTTTTTAGCAATATAATTTAAAAGAATATTTATGATGACTTTGTCATGTACGAACGAAGCTTCAAGACTCATATTGATTTTCGGAACTAACTTATTTTACCGGTACTGCATTTCGTTCGAAAAAAGAAAACTGTACGAAACATTGTTGCATTACTTTTGTACATACAAGAAAAATGGTAGAGTCGTTCCAGAGTAAACGCGCTGGCGACATTTATTATTATTGAGCAAGGAGAGGAAAACGAGGATCAAACTTTATGTACTTAGTATTTTAAATTTTTCACAGCACGTACGTAAAAAGAAAATCTTTGGATTAGATTAAAATTACGCAGATTTAATGATTGCGCAATACAGGACATTGCACATTTTCAATGAAAATACAAAAGAAATATATATATATATAAAGAAACGAAGCTTTTAAATGAACAATACAACGAGTCAGGTTGATTACGCGCTTGACTCACCGACCATATGTATTTGATCGCACATCTCTGTATTTTTTTACCTAAGTTAGAGCGTCAGGCGAACTTAAAAATCATTTATATAGTTTAATGTGAATGTTTGATTGCGTTCTCCCTAATTTTGTAAATGATTTTTTACTTAAATAGATACTTGACTAAACTTTTTGTTCGGAAAAGCGCCGCCACTTTGTAACGAAAGCGAAAACGCAAAACGAAATCGCAAGTAAGAAATGTGAAGTAGATTTTACTTTTATACACATACAAACGTGATGCAATTACCATAGCGTGAAACATCATTGTATTGAGCAGCTACTTTAGAATACTAATTTGCGTACGACTTTGAAGAGAGAAAAAAGGCATTTGCAGAAAATAATTATTAGTAGAACACACATACATTCACATAGAGGCGTTCTTTTACAAAGCGACGGAGTAACTGCGAGCTCGATAGCTAAAAAGAAAAGTTACACACACGTACACACGCGCGCCTTTCGTCCGTCCCGACAAAAAAATTGAAAAAACAAGATGATACTAAGCTAGAGCAAAGTCGCCAAGCACAAGCAAAAGGCAGCAGCAGCAGCTACAGAAAAAGAAAATAAATAATACGCCGGAGTACTTATGACGGTACTTATATATACACACATATATGATATATATATATATGAATCGTTGATATTCGATGTATGTACTTAATCACTTGTTTTATTTTCTTATTTTCGTTGTAAAAAAAGAGCCCGAACGATTTTTTTCTCTCAACACCCGTAGCGGGCTCATGTAAGCACACACGGACGATATGCGTATATAAGAGAAATGCTGTCCTTAGTTGATCCCGCTACGCGGAGGGAGAAAACTTACGCGCGCTTGTTTTACGTATCGTTAAAACAAAGGGCAAATATATATTACGCGGATTGTACATAAAAGAGAAGAGAAAGATGTGAGATGATTGCGTTGATGAAGCATACTTTGTAGCGATTATTATTATTATTATTATTACATTATTATACATTATTACGAAGTTTTATTACAGCTAACACACTTAGCATATCGATGAAGAAATAAATAAATAAAAATAATAATAAAGAAATGGTATATAACGAAGGAACGCGACGAGAAATAACGATTGTGTTTCGAACAGCTAGGCAATTTTACATTCGACAACGATTTGCATTTAATCAGCGCGCGCGCGTGACCGAAAGAGGGGCAGCTCTCTCTCTTTCTGCTTTTACCGCGAATTCCGTACAGAACAACATACCCACACAGACATACACGTGCATATGTAACATTATATACGAATATATTTTTAAACGGAGAGAGCGTTATTTTTGTGCGGAGGCTGCGCGTCGCTCCCTCCTTCCAGTCGCATTCGGCATACTTAAAACCGGCAAAAAAGAGCAATGCTGTTCGCGTACAAGCGAGGAGAGCGAGCGAGCATGCCGAACACGGGAGAGAGATGAGTGTGTTAGCCGAAAGAAAATTGCTTAGCGAGCAGCGGAGCGCGCGGGTTATGTATATCTCTATCACTCTCTTTATCTGTCTGTCTTTGTAAATAAAAAAAAAAATAATAATAAAGGAGTGAAAAAAGATGCGTATGTCGCGGTAGAGACGTGTCGTGGCAACATACGCAACGTGCGCGTGCGCCTGCGCCTGTATATTTCATATTATACAAAATGAATATTTTTTTGTTCGTCTCTTTTTTTTCTCTCGCAATGTATCACCACAGCCTCTGTAAAGATACGGTTTATTATATATCTGTTGCGATTACAAAAAATGGACTTTTTGGAGTTTTTATTGCCCTTTCCCCATCTTTGCGCATTTCCTTTTTCCACGCTTGATTTTTTGTTTTTTCTGTTCGATGAATTTGAGGTTGTATATTGAAGGAAATAAAATATTTTATATTTATTTATTTATTATACGGGCAGAGAACCCTTTATAGAATAAAAGTAAAACAATAATTATCAAGATAGTGATTGTTAAGAGAAGATTATAACATAATAGTAGGAGAACAAATTATACAGATAAAACAAAACGGTTATATGCCGATTACATTAGTAGTTAATTGTTAATATTTGCAATAGTTTATTTCAAAAGGATCTTGCAGTCGGTTTGAATTTTGTAAGGTTCTGCACACGCGTTAGACTAGCAGGTAGAAGGTTCCACAAACGTTTCATGCGATTTATGGACGAATAAAAACCGAAATTAGAACGTCAAAGAGACTCTAACAAAATTCTATGGTTGCGATAGAGAATAGGTGAGAAGTCGAATTACGGGAAAGACTATTTAATTCAAGACAGTGAATAATATTATGAGTAATTTTAAACGTAAGCAGACAATCATGGTAGTGCTGAAGTGACCTTATGGTTTGAATATTGCATAAAGATGCTATTTCAGTAGAGTCATATACAAAAAAGAGACGGACTTGAGATTGTTACCTCTAATGATTGTGATTGGTTGATTTGAAATGGAATGGACATGTAATATGTGGCCCACGATACGGCGCGCGAAGCGCGCATTGACACTACTAGTTGTGATAAAACGGGCTAATGTGTCTGTTTGCTTTGAACGCGACGTAGAAAAAGAATTTATGATTAATTGACTCAAGTTTACTTTTAAGAATATCCGTAAATGGTGACCAAATTTGAGAGCAGTAGATTAAGTTAGGAATTAACAGAGACATTTATACAGAAAATAATGAAATAACGTTTTTTAAGTTAATTTTGTTGATTCTTTAGTTGTAGCATATTTATAATAACTTTAGGTACTTTGGAATTATATTAGTTTCATCAAATTGTTCTTTTCAAATAGAAACAATATATTTTAGAATTACATGAATTATTGATACTATAATAACTGTGCATTATTGGTTAGTATATATTTCATTCTTGCATAATAAATTAATACCTCTACAAACAATTTTACATTATAACTTGTTAGTTAACTAATTCGTATGCTTCAATTACATCAACAAAATGGGTCATAAAAAGCATGCGAAATCTATTATTGAAGCGTATTGTTTTGAATTTACACAAATATCTGTTCAATTACTAATTGATTTACGTTGCATTAAATTATATTGCAGATCATTTAATTAGGACTAATATTGTGATAGCAGTAGGATTGAATTTAGTTGCAGCAAATTAAAATTGACAATGTAATTAAATTCTATGCCAGATGAATCGAAAGTAAATTATTATCTGCGCCCCGCACATAGCATCAAAAATTGAGTTAAATTACAGTGAAAAAGAAAATTGATATTTTGAAATGAATTAAAATGCAATCTAGTCTTCGAAAAAAGCTACTTAAAAGTTAAACTGTAAACGGTAAAAGTTAACGGTATGAAACGCGGAAAATTCTTTACTTAACCATTAGATGGAGCTTGCGCGCGAACTCGATCTATCTCAGATTATTACGCACGCGCCAACGCATATACGAAGTAATTTTAGTCGTAAACGAAATTGCGCCTTCGACCTTACTCTTATTACACATACTGATTACCCGACCCAGATCGAAGGGGTCATACACACACACATATATAACCCTTTTACCATGAAAGTAAATAAGGCCGTAAAGCTCATCCAGCACTCTCGCTACATCTTTTTGCAATACTTTCTTTTATTACTACCCGTAACTCGGGCCGTATCGTTGAAAATTACATGCTCCCGGGTTTCTTTTCTATACTAGAAATGCGAGTTTATTTTTATTATTGCTCGCCTACTTACCCAATGGGTACTCGATAAAATCGTAAATATTAATTCTCGGAAGGTAAAGGTAATAATTTTTCTTTCAATTGCAGCTAAAATTCATAAAAAAAAAGAACTGAAGTTTTTCGTATAAAGTTGTATACGTAAAAGGTACAACACAGTATGAAAATGCATTTACTAAATATGATTATTTTAAACCTCGCGTCCACCTATAACCCGATTATTTCATTTAATTATCCGCTTTGTCCTGTACTGCGCCATCTAAAATTTTCGCAAAACTCGCCCTTTCCCTCTGAATTTCGTTAAATTTTGCCTGAAACCCCCCTTTTTCAGGGCCCATTACACCCCTCTAGTCTCCAAATTAATTTACGCGAAAAACTTGGCTGCCCGCGCGCACGCTTCTCTCCCTGTAGCAGCATACGCGCCGCCATAACGTTTTGGCGGCGTCACTGTACACATTTTCGTGTACACGTACAGAGCCGTCGATCACGGGTAATTTGTTTGTCGCCGTTTAAGCCGATCAGCGCAATAGTCCGTACACGCGCGCGCATTGCGCGTCAGGCAAGAGAGGATCGATGGGTAGCAGCGCATTCTACGACTGCATTATCCGTCATTAGATTGTACACTTGTTCGAAATGGTCGTCATTTTTTATTTAGTTTAGTGTTTTAATGAGGTGAACAGATGGAATTTTTAGAGTATGTGGAGCTCTTTTTTTGTAATTTTTTGACGGAACGAAGTTTTGAGCTGGGATGTGTATGGGAGGGAGGGCCGATATTGAAGGGTATATAATCGAATGTGTGCGAGCTATAAGAATGCACTTTTCTGGATAATGGAGTGAATTTCCATTCGAAAATGAATTGTAATTTAGTTTTTAAAGAGATTTGCGAGCCGAACGGTCGGGATTCGTTTAGCAGGGTAGTTGAAAAAGGGATCGGGTTAAACGTGTAATGTATAAATGGAACGGAAATTCTGCGTTTTTTTTAGGGAAGATTTTCGTATTTTCATACACGATCGGATTCGAGATCAAGGAATTCCGATAATGTAATATTATCGTAGAATTTGAAGATACTCTTACTATCGAATTGATATTGCTGATAATTATACGGAAACTTATCCGAGCATGACATTTGAAGATTGACCTGATTCAGTCGATAACCACATCTGTGTATATAATCGATTTTAAATTTAGATGTTGAACTCCGATAAAGAAGATATTGCTTTGTTCTTTACAAGACATTTCAGTTACTATTATTGTCAAACAGTAATAATGTCTATGAAATCCATAAGAAATTGTTGTCAAAGCTTTGTTAAAAAAGTATTAGCATATATTGGAACATTTTCGCGGCTATTCGAATCGTACGTGTTTCATATTTATTTTTGAAAAAAGAAATTAAGATTTTTAAACTTTTTTTCAAGTTTACAAATATTCATTGTAAGTACAATTAAATAAACATATCAAAACATATTACAATTGTATTTTTTTTATACATGGTTTGTTTGTCCTGTCACTATTAAAGAAATCTTTTACTTGTTATTAGTTTGGCGTAATTCTTTTTATGAAATACGTTAGGAAACTTGTCAATTTTAATAACCATTTTATTTTACTTATATTGTCAGACCTTATTATCTTTAAACATCTATAAAATAGAAAAATTTAAATATTTATAATACCTATAATGTAGGTGATTAAATCTTGTAGTAATATGTTAAAAATCTATGGTATTGTAACATAATTCATTTTAGTCGAGGCCATTAATATAGAATTCATATCCGATATATCAATGACTTGTGAAATCCAGAAACTTCTTAGCCTCAGAAATATTGAACTGTAGAAAATGTAATTATGTATATATACATTCTCAGTCATAACACTAGGACTGTAATTTTACAAAAAAAAGATGCTGAGTTACTTGAGTCACACGCTGATTTTACAGTATATTATCTATATGTGCAATTCTACGAAATATGGGGTCCAAAAAATTAAAAAAAAATTTTTTGGGGCACACCTACCACACCACATTTTTTTGGTTCTTTGGGGG